>VZRN01000404.1:3644297-3674297 GCA_013397935.1 Dasyornis broadbenti
TTTTTTTTTTTTTTTTTTTTGTTCTGCAGCTTTTGAAATGTAAAGTAGCCATGTGAGTCAATAGTGTCTTGTTGGTGGGACTTTATAGGAAAGTAGGATTTTATTGACATTACCAAGTATTAATAATGCGACACAGCGATGGAGACCCTGTTTGCTTCCTAAATAATTGATGTTGTAGGCAATCCCTTAAAATAAAGTGTTAATGAGTTCAAGTCCCACTCTGTCTCTCATTGAGTTGATATCCACCTCCAAGATTCTTGGTTTTTTCTCTGTGCAGGCTGATTTAACCCTTTCACATATGCTACACGAACACACAACCTGAAGCACACGCCATCACTGTAAGAACTTTTTCTCTGCTTGCACAGCTTTGCTTTAAAATTAATGACTTAAAATAGCTGCGTTGTATTTTATGTTTTGTGTGGATAGGAATGACAACACTGTTTGTACTACACTGCATGGACAGACAGCAAGGATAAATCACTGAGCAGGGAAAATGTACTCAGCATCCACAGACAGACCAAAACCAGCCTTCACTACTTCAGGTGAGTCAGTTGTACCCTTGTATCCCTATTTATTTAGTTAGGCTTGAGCCTGGATCAGTTTAGGAAGCACCTAACTTGCTGACTACAGACCATTCTAATGTGAGCTGCAAATGCCTTTCAAGTCCCTGTATGTTTCAACTTCTCGAGTTGTAAAGTGCTGGATCAATACTTAAGTATTAACTGCACCTTCCAACTCTTCCAAAGGAACTGTGGGGAGAAGTGATGCAGTATCCATGTACACACACCTTTTCCCTTCAAATTCACTAATATGTATCCTATCAACACATCTCTGGGATCGAAGAGGTTCCTCTGCATGACACGTGACTTTTGAAAAAATTACACACTGAGAGCACAGCTCGTACAGTTTTAACCAAACCAGTGAAAAAGGAGGGATAAAGAAAAGACTGGAAGGAGACAATTCAAGGATCAGAGGTTAAGAATTGGCATAAACATACAAAAAGTCTGGCAAGCAGATTATCTTATTGGAGGTGTGCACGTGCCATCTGTCCCAGCAGCTCGTGGCCCCAGTGAATGTTAAACCATGCTGAATACCTGCAACTAGAAAAACTTACATTATGAATAGGCTATGGGGCCCCTCACCTGGGAGAAAACATGAAATGAAAAACAGAAGAAAAAGGGGGAAAGAGCAGCTGCACTGAGAGCCCGATAAAGCCTGGGCTACTCGGCCTTTATGGCAGTGATCTTTTTTACTGCTGTTCTAATGTCAAAGTCTTGCTTTTTTGCTTTCTGGTTTTGATGCTGCTGCTGCTGGGCTTATTATTTTTTTTAAGTATTATTTTTGAAAACACAGAAGGAACATTTTCAAAGGGGAGAGGAGAGCACATGTCACATGCAGAAGAGAGGCCTTGGTACATGAACTGGAGTTTCTCCAAAGGCTGCCCAGTGTCCCAATGCATCCCGACCACCTCAGGTGCAAGCAGGTTAGACAGGTGCTCTCTGTGCTCACAACCACTCAAAGTGCAGCAAAAGCTCATTCAAAGGTCCCCAAACCTTTCCAAAGCAAACTCCTCCCCTCTTCTGGTTTTGTTACGAAACCAGGTGAAACCAGGTGGTTTTTAGTGAGGTTCTCTTTGAGGTTTGGTGTGATTCCCAGAGGTCAAAAAAACAGAACTTGAGGTGTGAGAAGCAACAGAAGTTATGAAAAGCTCTGCTCGACCCCAGGTGAGACAAAGCTGAAGAGGACCACAAAGCCACAGGGAGCAGAGTCACACCAGTCTCCCCCAGCACCTCACGTGTTGCACAAACGTCAGACAGTGAGCTTGGCAAAACCTCCAGACCCTAAATGAGGAGGTTATCTGGGTAACACAAGCCCCAAGTAGAAGGCTTCAAGGAAATCAACGCCAAAAAATTCCAACTCCTTGTGTATTGTCAGCTGTAACCACAAAATGGCATGCGAGGAGGAAACCTTCCAGAATCCCTGATTTTTCTCAAACATTTCTGAGCAACTGAAATAAATAAGCTTAAATAATCTCAAAGGCAAAGACAGACTCTAATATCCTCTCAAGTAAATCTGAATCTCTATTTACCACCTCACCAAATCCTCAAATTGGGGAAGGAAAACTTCCTTTAGAGTCTGAAGAATTCAGTCTGCTGAATTACAGAGCAGGTAAGTGCTGGGTTAAGCAAAAAGAAAAAAAAAAAAAGGTAGGGGAAGAAAGAAGGCAAAGAAAAGAAAGGGTTTCCCATTTCTGTTTTTATAGCAGCCGAAATTCAGCACATTCTTTTTAAGCAGATGCCTGGGACTCCAGAAGGGGTTAACAATAAATAACCTTGCTGAACACAGATTCCCCTTCTTTTCACATCTGAGTAATTCTTTTGTTTGTCCACTCTGGGAACAGAGGAGTTTTTAATAAAGCTGACTGTTGTTTAAAGCCACTGAGTTCTGGTGGTGCACACAGCATGGAGTAGTTTGCTTTGTGGCTACCTTTGGAGCATATCAGGATGAAAGTGTTATGTCCCCAAGCTGTAATTATGCGACTACTTTCTAGTGTTTCAAAAGGAGGGAGAGAGAAGGGAAAAAAAAAAAACCCACCCTAGCTGTGGTTCAATGTGTCATAAAAAGGAAACGAATGAGCGGTAATAAGACTTCAGCTGAAGTGTTAGACTTCTTAGCTGTCATGTTAACAAGGTCCTTTAAACCTTACAATAAAGTTTAAAGCTTGATTTCTTCTCATATACTGAAATTGTTTAAAAAATAATTTGCATTATGACAAGGAAATCTGTTCTGAGAAAAAAAATGAACATGTTGTTAACAAAGCCAGAGCATGGAAAATAAAAGGTTTCACAGCGTCTGGAAACTCGCTGTTGACTCATGATTTTATTTAGTAAACAGGGTAAATCCCATGACGTGTGAGTGGTGTTCTGGCTTTAGATCCCTTCAAACAACTTAGAAACACCATTATAATGGGGAAGCTCCAAGGCTGGTACTGGAACATCACCCAGCCACATTTTAGTTAAGCAAAAAGAAATGTTCAGCAGAGAACACATATATTATCAATTCTGAGAAAATGAAAACACTCAGGAAACAATCATTTCCGTATTACAACAGAAAATTGGATTTTCTGGCGAATAATGAAAATGAGGCATCACTCCCCCCGACCTCCTCTCTCTCTCCACTATTTGTTCTGTGCCCCTCACCTTGGTATCAATGTGCTAAGAGATGATTATTAAGTGCAACAAAGGCCACAGCTATGCACAGTTCTGGAAGATGTCCTAGCCTGTTTCAACTCGGGTTATTTTTCCCTCCTCTCAGCCTCTTCAAAGACAAGGAAACCTTAGGTGAAATGAGAAGTGCATGAACTGCACTAGCCTTGAACTTGCAAAAAAATAATTACTTGGATTAACGCAACATCATAAACGTTCATCCTTGACTGTTAGGCCAGGAGAAACCCTTGGGAGAAGTCTTGTTTCTGGAGAAAAGCCGTGTCCCTCCACTCCTCCTTCTCGCCAGCCCTGCGTGGTCACGGGCAGAGGATAACAAATTGTGACTAAAACTGCCTGGAGATGAATCCGTCTGTGAGAGACGGAAAGTGTGTCATGCAACGTTACTTTGGGAGAGATAATTAATACTGCACAAACAATCACTGGAAAAGCTAAACACATTACTTGAATGTTTTGAAGTAAATGGTAAAAGACAATGTTTAAATTAATTATTAATTAAAAATGAATGTTGCCATCTTTAAAGATTTCTTTTCAAAGCACTTTGTGCACTGATTTAAAATGCTGCAATATCAAAGTATCCAGAGCCTCAGATTCCTTCGTGCCCCCTCCCCTCTGACAACACATTATGCAGGTGGGAAACTTTTTTGCCATTAAATGCTAATTAGTTTCACAACTAATTACTACCGTGGTATTAGGTTAATGTTTTTTCTACTTTTTGATTTCGACTTACTTTTGTAAATCCCTTATTCAAATTACTTTGAAGTAAAAGACTACAAATTAGTTCTCTTTTTAATGTGTAATGTGAGCCCTGGCAAGCCAGCCAGTAATTTTACAGGCTGTTTTAAGGAGCAGGGGGGAAGACGGGCAGCACGGTCACTCACAGGTACCCAAGAGCTCTGCCGAGCTTTTGGGAACGACAGGACTTGTAAACTCCGGCTTCCTCACCAGCCGCCAATTACCCGGCGTGTGATGTGAGGGGAGGGGGGAGTTTACAGCTTTGCAAACTCACTCTGTCACCCCATAAATACCGCACACACCCATCGGGGCATCACACCCTTCCTGCCTTACCCTTTCCTGCGCCCACCCGCTGCCCAGGTGCCGCTCACCCGGTTGAGCAGGGCCGGCGAGCCCCCGACACTTCATGCGGTTATAGACGCGCTCATTACACCACCGTCTGTTGCTATAATGCCCCTATTAATTCGCCTTTTGATATTTTAAGAGCAATCTATAAATCACACAGACTTTTCACGTTAATGCTTAGCGAGACCGTTTCGTGTTGAGTGGTTATTTTTGGACTGGCCAAAAAAGCCCATTTCTCCGCTCTGCCCCACAGGCTGTGCTCATCGCATAGACCGGAGGGGAGAGAAAGCACATTTTTTCTCCAAGAAATGTAGTTACCTAAGAGGTTTTGCAAGGCTTAAAGAATTGTGAACAAGTGAACAATTTGAAAGCCCTGAGTGCTTCTTGGACTGGATTGAGTTTGATCAGTAAAACTGATCAGTTTTACACGGAAACTGGTAAAAGGCACTTCTATGTTCTAATCACCCTACACATGTCCCCAGATGGACGCAGATGTCTGCTTTTGCTGCTCCATCCATGAAGCTCAGGAAGAAGCCAGGAGTCTCCAGAGCCACCCTTGAGTAGATGGTGGGACAAGACCCAGAGCCAGCACACACCTCTGCCGTACTTACATCGCTTGCATAGGGGAACGTCCTGGACTGCTGTCACTCCCGTTACTGTTCGTATGCTCCATTGCACCATTGAGCTCTTCCCTCATCGCACTGGCTAAATTGCCCAGAGTGGGATTTCCCATGGAAGCAGTAGTGTATAGAGGTATACTGTTCTCAGCCATTGAAGCCTGCCAAGGACACAAACAAATCCATGAAGAGCCACAATTAACGTTTTTATACATTGCACAACACACTCACTCGTTTCAAAACATTCTCCACATTTACATTACTTGCAGTGAAAGATTCTTTTAAATACTGTACTTTCTGATAGGTATTACCCTGGTTCCATCAAGGGAAATTTAACATCATTTAGATCTGGGTTTAAGGATTCATAGCTGCATTGGCTTATACGAGGATGGAGCCTTCCATTCCCTATTTGGAATTACACCTCCTGGAAAAAAGAAAATGTCCTTTCCCTATTTTCACTTCATGAAATTATGTTTGGGGCTTTGGGGTACTTTTTGTCGCTTAGGTTTGGGTTTTGTCTTTAATGAAATAGGGAAAAAACCTGGAAACGGCTCAGCTGATAACTCCTTCCCATCGGAGCAAGCGAGCACCAAGCAGCAGTGCAGCATCACTGAGTTTGGTTTTCCTTGGGACATGTGTGAGGCTGCCATCAGCACTAACTGGATCAGAGTTGTATCAATCTGCCTGAGAGTTGAACCACTCCATGTGGAATTTTTTAAATCTCAACAACTCAATTCTTACCTTAGCTATTACAGGTCTGACTGGTTTATTTTCATTTTTCCCTTGTTCTACAGAAACACTGTGCAGAGGCACACTGGAGTTAACTTTCTAAATGGAAATCTTTGTAGGAAAAGAATGAACTGTTAAATATTTTCCTTCTGATTCCCACCGTTCTGCCTGCTAATATTTACTGTGTGTCAGCATTAGCTCATGTTGACAGCACAGTCCCGGCCCGGCGCAGCAGCGGTGGGAACGCAGAAACCCCAAGCCCCGGAGGAGCCCAGAGTTTGGTGGGGATGGGAGGCACTGGAACAGGAGGCACTGAGATGGGAGGCACAGCTTCCAAGGCTGCAGCGCCCAGGGACTGGAAGGACACTTAACCATTTCACCCATCCCAGCCGGATCCGGCTGACATCATCCGCGGCTCTCCGAGCCGTGTCAGCGCCGGGCAGCCACAGACACTGGCTCAGCAGCGCTCAACCTGCTCCAGGGAGAGGTCAGCTGGCTGCAGTGGCCAAGCTAAAAAATCCATCAGGCCGGGTCTGCATGATGCAAACCCTGCCCGTGGGAGGGGAATCCACGCAAACACACTCCCCACCAAACGGGCTTGCCCGCTCCTAACTCATGGGACAAAACTCCTCGGTTGTTGCCAAGCCGGCAGTGCTTCCCAAGCAAGCACAGCCAGAGACAGGGTGGGGGGAGATGGGATGGGCAGGGAGGGCAGGACCAGCCCTCACTGCAGCATCTCTAGGAGCACGGCCCCTTTTATTCTTCCTTATGCTGACCTCTCCATGTGCAGCCCTATGTGTCACACGTGATTACAAAAGCTATTCTAACGGGAAGGATTATTTTTATCTTCTTGATTCAACAACCGGCAAACTCATTGTGATTAGGGGATGCAAAGAATGGTTCACATTTCCTGCACTTGGCAAAATAATGACTCAAGTTCTTCACCCACAGTGATAACTTGTAATTGCAGTAAAGCAATTTACTGGGGGAGAGGTGGGACATAGAGTATCTGCTAGGAATATAGTAATAGAGGAGGAGTTTTGGGAGCCCCCGCTGACCCGCTGGGAAAAGAGAGAACTGGCGAGAGCTGGAGTCCCCGTACCTTCCACAGACAGAGGGGGGAGAGAGCTGCTTCTTCTCCCTGGCCACGAGGGAAAACAGATAGAGGACACATCAGAGGGGTCTGGGTGAAGTAGAGGGGCAGCTCTGCCACCCCACAGGAAAAGAAAGCACAGCCTGCCATGCCGGTGGCACACAGCCCACCATGCGGCCCCCGAGGTGCTCATGGGCATGTGCAAGGAGCAGGCCTTCCCACAGCCCACAAAAGCTGGGGAAAACACTGCTCATTAATTATTAATTAGACCAAATGTAGAACCTGGCAGGTAAGGCAGCCTTGTGTCCTAGAGCAATTTGTTGCCCAGGCGAGGTCCGAACTGCCCACACGGCAGTGGCCACCTGCACGATTTGCCCAGAGCCTCTACAGCCCAGAGAACCCACTGGGATTTTGCCTCCAAAATCCAGTGGTGGAGAGAGAAGTGCAGAGCCTGCTGGTGTATTTTCACCCTAAAAGAGGACCTGCCTCCATGCAATGATTATTCACCCCCATTTATTAAGAGGGCCCATAGTGGTATCAAATCTGGCCCAGGCTCCTCCCTCCATCAGCGCAGCGCACACGATGATATGGGGGACACGAGGATGAGGCTCTCTCAGGAAAAGTGGGGAGTGGAAACAGTTTGGAGGTTATCACGAAAGACAAGAATGGATGGAGATGACGACAATGACACGTGTTTCAGAAATAAAACACGAACAGTTCCATATGATAAGCATATTAATTGAAATTAGTCACATAGTTAACAATGTGAAGAAATGCAGGATCATTTCATTTTTGCCTTTCAGCCTCATGAATGTAAAATGTGCTTGTAATCTTAATACTATTCAGGAGACAAAGCAGTCTTTAAAAAATCACACTTCACAAGACTCAAGGGAAAATAAGTTACTAATGAATGGTATTTACAGTTCCTTCATTTAAACATGCTTTCCTGGGCTTTGCAGGAGTTACTGCATAAACGCAAAAAAATTAGAAGAAAGGCAAAACATCATTTTCCTCCTAATAATCTGTTAATTAGTTCTGAAAAGAGAAGTCTGCTAAACCTTCCATAAAACATGACTGCCCAAACAAACACCCACAGCCATCAGTGAACTTCTTGAGAAGTGACCCCCAAGAACCACTTGGGGTGCAGCCACAGACGGTGTTGCCTCCTAGATTAATTCGCAATATACAAACCAGGTTTGTACCCACACACAAACACACAGACCCCACTGCACATCCAGGGCATGGTAATGCATTTGTATCTTTGGTTTATACAGCAAATACTGTCTTTATCTGGGGTTTTTGAGATCGACTCAGGAATTTGTTGAAAGGGGAAAAAAAGCACAGGAAAAAGGGCTGGAGACATGGACGTTTTTAGGCTGCAAGTTCTTAATTCTATACCCACACTTTGTGTATTTCTGCATCGTGAAAAAACTGAATTTTTGTCTTACGATTACAGTTTAAAACCAATAAAAATGATCTTTTATTTTCTATAGAAATTGCGCCGTTTATTTTTTACCAACAATAGGAAGATATGCAAAAATAGCCCTTAAAAGAAAAGGGGGAAAAATGATCTGCTTTCTCTTTAAAGCCATGAACAATAGAAGGTCACGTGCCACAGTATCCTATCATTCAGCACATTAATAGCTGTGCTAGAGTAATTACACTTGTGGTATTTTTGCCTCAAGTGAAATTCTGAAATAAGAGGATGGAAATTATGATACTGCTGATAAATATTAATAAGTGAACTTTTAATTTTTTTGCCACAATATTCAAAATGCTAAGCATCTAGCTAATGCTGAAGCAGCCTGATATGTGTTTGCCTCCAGGGACTATGATGCTTTATGCACTTAAGAAAAAAGTTTAACGGAATTAAAATTTAATATCTAATTAGAGCAAGGCTAATATATTTTGAAATGAGTGGGGAAGACACACGCCTCTGTTGCATATTTGCTACAGTCATTAATCTTACCTGTAAAGCAGCATTGAGAGGTGTGCAGTAGGTGTGGCTGGTCTGTATGTTTTTAATAAGAGAAGGGTTACTGCATAAGAAAAACATAAAAAGGAGAGTTAAATGCAACCAACTTCTGTGCAAGCGTTTCAAGCATGTAATGTTTTCTCCCCCACCAGAAAACTAGAGCTTAGACTGGTTTTCCACACGACTTCTCTTTAGTTTCTTTTTTTTTTTTTNTGTTTTTTTTTTTTTTTTTAACTTAAAGAAAATATCTGAGTTTTCAGCTATGGTTATCATATTTGCCTTTACTAAATAAAGAACATCATTATCTCTTGACGTTACCTCGCCATGTGTTCTACTACCCTGCGTTAGTGGCACATCTTGGCATCTCTGCTCATTTTAGCTGTGTTCAGGAGAAATTCTCCAATTTTTGTCATGTCTGGGAGCCCGTTACCATGTAAAGGTCCATCGTGAGGAGGCAGTGATCAAAACCACCACGGGACATTTTAAACTGCTTCATCCAAGTGACTCCAAGTCGCTGGAAGCAGAGTCTCTCCCAGTGGAGGCGGGACCATGATGAGAGAGGATTTATTTTTGATCCATGTTATTTCCTGCCATGCCAATGGCCACAGTGAGGGGCTGCCCACAGCATCAGCCCAAGCAGCCCATGGGCAAGGAGGCACAAGGGCAGCAGGCCCACAGAAACCACCACACTGCCCCAAAGGCCCATTTAAATAAAAAATAATCTGGTGTGCTACTTTGGACCCCTATTTTTGTCAACTTTATGTAAGGGGCCAGATTTGAGGATAAGGAATGGGAAGCATAGGTGCTCTCTCTTTAGGAGGCATCCCAATACCACCAGTTCCATCAGAGGAGAAAAAAAATTTTAAAAATCATTAAACAGAAAGTAGGTAAAAAAAATGCCCATGCAAAATACCTCCCAAAAGTTTCATCACTCACTGGGCATGTTTTTAGTTTGATTTTATTCATGTGGGAATAAATTACGATGAGCAGAGTCTTAACTGAGCCCCTTGCACAGGGACCAGAAAGGATCAGTTGTCCAGGAGAGATGGCCTTCGAGTAAAGGTCAAAGAAAATCACTTTGGGAAGCCCAGGAATATTGGTGCGTGGTTGCTGTAGGCACATGATGGCCTGCTGATAATCTTTACAGCTGGTCTCACTGCATTTTCAAACTCCTTAAAGTGAATTCAGCATTTCTGTCTTGTGAGCACCTCACTTTTTCTGATTAGGAGTTGCAAAACAAAGCATACAATTGAAAGAAAAGGAAAATATCAGAATTAAAACTTATCTGAAGCCTTTCCTGGCATATATCTGTCTTCCTGACACGTCTACAGCAGCATATCTGTGCTAGCGTGGATAATTATCTTAGTCTACATTGCTCTATAAATAAATGCTTTAACAAACATGTCAGAGTAGAGTTATTACTACAGGCATTTGGATTATCAGAGTAGGACACACAAAATACACATAACAACCAAAAATTTAGTTTCTTTAGCAGCAAAGGTGATGTCACTATTTTGTGAAATGCAAGTCTACATGAGATGGGTAAATCATGCAAAGCAAAGCAACAGCAGAAAAAAAAATTAAAGCAAGTAAAAGCTCTTACTGTGCAACAAGCTCGCCAAAGTTTTCATCAGGGCAGTATTTTCGAGGACGGCCTCGTTGAATATGACGGCCACGTTTAAACTCTTCATCATCAACAGTCCAAAAGGACCCAAACTCATCCTCTACTCTGATAAAGCACTTATGCAGTGAGAGGTTGGTGCGAATGGCACCCTGGGACAAGAGCAGCAGCAAAGGAGATGAAGTGGAAACAAAGGGACACGGGATCGGGGACAGAACAGACATCAAAATACAGGGAAAAGGAAAAAGAAAATAAAATGCAATAAGCATAAGCAAATGGTTTGTGAGGGTTAATATGCATTGCCACCTAAAAGCTACTAGCATGTGATGCAACAAACACCAAGCAAGCAGGGTCAGGGTACTGGTGGGCATACAAACAGTAGTGATGAGATGTTTGTCTTGGTTTCCCTTAACTGAGACAATGCGAAACCACCTGTGGTTGGTCTAACACCAGCTAGCAGCCAAAAGCCTCTACGTTAAACTGTAAGCATGATCCAAGCTAGGCTAAGAAGTTCAAACATGGTGGACATACCCACTGATCTTTTGTGGCCTTCGTTTTTGGAACTCTAGTTCATCCACTGTCCATACTGCCCCTTTAACGTTTTCTACTCGCACAAAACACTTGTGAAGACTAAGATTATGACGCACTGCATTCTGCAGCAAGTATAAAAGAGAAAACATTCAAAAACCTTCTATGAGAAAATGCTCATCATTGTCCAAGAACAGCAGCAGCACAGTCAGCTTGACAGTTCTCATTTTGCAATGTTAAGCCCCTTCCCCTCCCCGCACCCACTCGCTTTCCCCAGCTCTTTACATCTTATTTTGCAAAGACAAAATAAATACGAAAGCTTAAACCCAAGATTAAAAATTCACGTTATTCTTATCAATTATCCCCAGTGTGACTGAGAACAGCCACTATTTTAAGCATGCATGTTGTAGAATACAGCACATTTCATACAGAACACAAGAGGAACATCGCTTAGACTTTTTCAAAACAAATATATACTCTCTGCAAAGAGAAACATCTCCCCTCCTGGAAAAGAAAGCCGTTAGAACAGAAAAGATTTCATGTAAGTACAGATGACTGGATTTAGCAGCGAGGCACTGGAGCTGGTGTTGTTGCGGTTTCCCACAGCTGGGCTAATGTGATTCAGGTGCTGGACCTCCCTCCACACCCACAGTTCGGGCCGGGGACTCGGCGGCACCCCACCGGCCGGCCGGCACCGACTCCTGCCTCCACGGCTTGCTCTTATATGGAAGTTGGCTCCTATTTCTGGCAGAGTACTGTAGTGCCTGGTCTGAGCCTCTGCCAAGTGAAAACATGAGGAGGGCTCTCTGAAACAAAGTGATAATATCCCCACAGCTCATCACCCAGAGGGACCCATGCTCATGGCATCTGATGCCCGGATGTCCACCCTGCAGCTCAGTGCCGGGAGGGATGAGCACGGCCAACCCCTCCAACATGCTGAGACACAACGAGACACCTCACTAGGGCATGGCAAGCTGTTGGTTTTTCTGTCCCTGCTCCGTCTGATACAGTGCCGGGAGCCTTGTTATTGCTCAAATGGAGTGCTATGCTTCTTCCCCATTTCAGGAGTTTCCTGAACAGATACCCAGCTGGACCCAGTGGTCTTAAAGGTTTTCTCCAACCTAAATGACTCTGTGATTCTACAAAGCCATTGCTCATGGAATTCGTAGGAATTTGTACATGGAGCTTGTTCCCAGCACTGCTGAAAGGCGCTCGGGAAACGGGGAAAACAGAAGAAGCCATTTGCTGAAAATCTGCAGGCGAACAAACTCCATCCTCACTGGCACCATTGATTCAGTCAATCTGGTTGACTCGTTAGCAGGCACAAAGCCAGCCAAACACATGGCCTGGGTCTAGGCAACCAGGAGACGACAATTTTTTTTCCTTCCGACATCATCTTCTTTTTTTTTTCTCATGAACATGGGGTCTGGATGGTGAAAGGGAGCTCTAATCGTGGATGTCTAAATCACTGTGCAAACAAAGGGTAGCACAGAGCATTTGTGATGTAAATTAGGAGGCGGTGGTGTGTGTGTGCTGGGAGGGGAAGGCAAAGAGTCTTCTGCTCCTTCTCCAATTCCCTGCCATGCCTACTGGAGTCCCCACACTCCCGCCCCAGTAGGAGTGGAAGATTTGGGGTTTGAACTGCCTTTTCTCAGCAGATGCTTGAATGCAAACACATCTCCTCTGGCTGTAGGTGCCTGATCCAGGCACTTCAGCTTTTCCACGTTGATCTGTTCCTGAACTGGTGAAACAATAAATCCTGAATATGCTTTTCCTCTCGGCAAGGCAGAAATCTAGCAGAAAGTCAACCTGTCCATCAGGCCTGCTTCCTTCTGCCCTTATTTTCTTCTTTCTGCTCTTATTTTTAATAGGTTTTTTTTTTTTTTCCCTTCCCACCTCTTCCAGATTTCAGTACTGTTGACATTTTTGGCAAAATCCCTGATTTTGAGGTGGAGGAAAAACATGTAAACGCCCCACACCTTACGAGCTGAAATCAGCCAGCTCAGCAACTGCTGGTGGGTGCCGCGCTAGTGCAACCCGACACAGGGCTGCCGGCCCACATCTGGGTAACTCAGGCAGTTTCCTGTGAAAATGGGAACACTGTCAAGTCTGGAGCAAAATGTAAGAATAATAACGCTATTTCCCCCAGTGAAAGCTGATCTTGTGGTTCATACAGCAGTTGATCAAACGCACACGGCAAAGCTCAGCAAAGGGAGTCCTCAGAGTTTGTAAATAGTCTCTAAAGACAGGGTTGAGCAGGAATATGTGTGCTTTTCTTTAAATAAATTTAATGTCGGAGAAATACTTTACAGACTGTTCTTGTTCTCTCAACGTCCATGTGCAACTGATGGTTAAGGCTGCAGGATTGGGCTCTTGCTGTATACGTTGAGACAAACAAGCTGAATATTTACAAGACATCCGTGAAGTGTTGCCCTCATTTTCTGTTTTCCAAGTGATCACTTATTTAGGGAGTTCATGCCAGAAAAAAATTGTTGTGTTTCCCCTGCCTCTGGATACTTGCTATCTAACAGTTTTATTAGAACAATACCCCAACATGTCAGAGCCACACCTGCAGCCTGTGCCTCATGGCTGTGACTCAGTGCCAGCAAATTACTCCAAAAAATAAAAGCAAACAGACATTGCCTCTGACCTGTCAGAACCAGTTCACAGTGCTCCCCCAGCAATCAGCTTAACAGAAAAATTAGGAGCTATTATTGCAAGATTATATATTTACCTTGTTAAAAGTATTTGTATGCAAGCCACTTTTGCAGAAAAATTACCCTGAACATGCTTGAATGTAGTAAATGAAAGGGTTTGTTATTTTAATAACTGCTCAGGCTCTGCCGTGCTGCATTTTGGGAAAGAGGTTCATTTTTTAAAGGTCTTTATTCTTGCACTCTTCTGTGTTTTTGAAGTAAGGCTCAGGGAAGCTTGTCCACATGAAACCCTGACCCTAAACTTGGGGAACAGTGACCCAAATGCCCCCTAAGCATTAGCTGAAGGTGAGCACAAATCAGCACATATATATTCAAATTATTCTGATTCTGCAATTAGCCCCTTGTGCTCGTTCTGCGCCCCGTGGGCTTCCCGTCATGCCAATCCAGAGCTGTATTTTCATCCCTGCTGTTCCTGGGGGCTGGCAGAAATCTGAGCAGTCTTCAGCACGAAAACCTGCACTACTTCTGTTTTTCTGGTGCTGGTGGATTTTGGGGTGAAGTTTTTCTTTTCTGTTACATGAAGCAGGACCTGGACACCTGCAGAATGTCAAGGTGTCCAAGGAGGTGTCTCCAAATGGCACCAGCCTCCCTGCGACACACAGTGCCCTTCTACAAGCCTGAGAATCAGCAGCTCAGCCTCTCTGCTCCTCTTCTGTATCTGCACTGGTTTCTGGGACTGGATTTTATGGGATGCCAAAAGCTAATTCCCAAAACTAGCCTCACAGGAGATACAGGCAGGACTGCCTGCTGCCTTCTTCCACTCCTCCCTCCACTTCCCTTTGCTGCTGGAACTAAATAGGATTTTTACTTTAGCACCCACACCTGCAGCTGCTGAAAAGTCCTACTGGAACCACTCCAGCAGCAAAAGACAGGCAGGTCTAAAAGGATCTTAAATCAGGGAAAGTTAATTTCCTTTCTGGATAGTAAGGAAGCTGCAAAGTTAAACACTGCTCATGTTTTCCAACTGCAGGGAAGAATCAAAGCAACAATCACAGAAACTTTTCCTGAACTTAAGAGCTTCTAGACCAGGGTTGAAAACGTACAAAATTGTGCTGGGATCTGAATGAAATGAAAACCATGCCACTAAAAACCAAGCTAACTTCCAAGGACCATTTTTAGCTCCATCCGCTGAAGGAATTAATCCTAAATGCAGGCTGGGACAGGAAAAACAGAAAGAGCTGATGGAACAGCATATATGGAACCTATTCATACAACTTGGACATTTGAAGTTGTTTGAGAACAACAGAACTGTCTGGATTACAAGAAGCTCCAAGCACCAGGGTACAGTTTTCAGAGCAACACAACATCCTGTTCTTTGATTCATTCATTTGTAATTGCACTGGATTCAGAAGCCAATGTGACTATTAAAGTGCTGAATCTAATTGAAAGAGTGGCCCCCCAAAATACAGAATAAAATTAACTCCCCAAACCTCGTATCTAGCAGTATCTGTGATAGTTATGAAAGGAAATTAAAGTGCAAAACCCCAAGTTTATTTCTGTTAAAGACATTTCTTACTGAGGAGCTTGTTTCTTGCATATTAAATTAAATAAGCTTCTGCTGTGTGATTAAGAAAAACAGAGAGGAAGTTTATAACAGCTGTTTATGTAGTTAGGAGTCAATCGACTGAGGAAAGAAATCCACTGATCTATAGATCCTAGGGAAAAAGTGGTTTTTGTGATTACAACCTGCATAGCTGAAAAGACAAACAGTATATCTTCTACTGAGACAAGAACTTTACCTCTTTTTTTCAATTTTCTAATACGTTCCGGCTGAAGAGCCAGAGTTTTCCTGCTCATAGCAACCACACAGAGGAACTCATGGCATAATCACAGAACATAAAAGCCAATAATGGGGATTCAATTAGTGGTTTTCAAAGGCAGAAGAATTTTTTCTGCCAAATATCAAATTGTTCCTGCAGATAAGGCACACGGCGCATGTCAAAACTGCCGAACTGAATTTTCACGTCCCCGTGTCGGGACAATTTATGTCATCAGCAAGGTCTGTTCTGTGCAAGGCACAGAGCAAAGGCAAGAGGTGGGCTCAGCCTTACCTTCCACGTCGCCGCGTTGCGTCGGAAGTAGGCGAACATTCGCGTGAACCAGTTGTAGATTTCGTTTAGTGTTAGCTGTTTTTCGGGAGATTCCAGGATGGCCTTGTGGAGCAAAAGCGATTGTACGATCAGTTACGAGCACACAAGCGCAAAACACACTCACAGTTTTACTTTGCCAGATACAAAAAAGGAAAGAAAGGAAGAATGAAAAAGAAGAGATTTGGAGCAAAAAATCCAAAGGAGGGTTTTCACAATATGAACTAAGATTAATGGCTGTATTTAACAGTTCAATGGCAAAATTCAAAATGGAATTATCTAATTGTTTTGAGTTTTTATTTCTGTTTCCTTACAGAAATATTAATTTATTAGTCATTCATAAAGCAGAATCAAAGAGAAATGCAAAACATTTCACTAGCTGATTAAAGCTCAGTAATTATTTAGAGCTCAGATTAATTCTAGGGATCAGAGATTACTGTAGCTTGTGATAATTGACTTGCCATCTTTAAACAGGCTCATTTTCACTGTTGTGTGAAATGAATTTCCTAATAATCACATCGTATTGTAATACTTAATCAAAAGCAATTATGTTATATATTGCAGTTCTAAAAACCCTTATAGTAAAGGTTTGAGCATTTGAGCACGCTTACATACCAAAGGTTTGAAAATCTATTTAATCCAGAGTGTGCACATATAGGGAGATATAATTTTTTCCAACCCAGACGCGTGTGTTTGGCTCAGCTTACCTGTCTAATTAAAGATGCATACGTGAATGGTGGTCTAACTTCTGCGTTCTTATAAAATTCTTGGTTCTGGGCAATATCTGCTAAATAAGAACAGTTGTTCTGTTATCATCACAGCCCGATGCCACTGGGCCGCCGACCACCGCGGGGGCTGTGCCAGCAGAACCCCTTTACCTGAAGAAATGGGGACGTTGTATTTATCCGAGTACCGCCTCCGGATGGGTCCGACGTTGTGCATGCTCGTGGTAGTGATGACCGACGGTCCCTGCGTGACAGGAGTGATGGGCGCAGTCGGGGTGGTGGGAGTATGAGGTAAACTCTGCGGAGACGCCTCGGACGCGGTCTTGGAAAGCGTGACGCTCGATACCAGATTCAGCTGCGGAGGGAAGCACGAGGGTTTCGTTACAAACAGCATTTCTGTGTGATTAAAGGCTGCACAGGAAACCCTCCATACCGGAGTGTCTCTCAGTTCTGAGCAGACACCTCAGTTCCAGCACAAAGTGCTGCTGTAACATCTCTGTTAGGAGCCAGCAAAGGGAAATAAATGTAATAAATACATATATACATTTCCAAATAGGTTTAAAAAACAGAAAAACATAGCCTGCTGCTGAAAGAACAAATCATGAATTTTTATCTAAACCTTAAAAGATCTCGCACAGTGCACGATCATTTTAACATTTTACTTCAAGTTTCATTGTTTCACAGTCTAAGCCCCACACCTCTCTGATTTCCATGTTATCATTATGCATGGCTTCTAATCAGTCTTCTTGGATATTTCATTGAAGGCATCAGGCTTAAAATAAAAGGAAAGACTTTCCTAGGGATGTGCAAGGGAGGAACGCAATCTCTCTCTCTCTTCAGCATTTGGGTTTTTCTTTTTTTTTTTCCCCCCTCTCTGTTCATCCATTTTAAAAGCAAAGCCCAGAGTAGGTTAACACTGGAATAATTTAATTAATCACAGTGCATGAAATACTGTGAGCATTCAGCCCAGCACAAGTGGCACCACTCTATTTTTCCCTCCCAGGATGGAAGGCATTGGTGTTACCTGCACGAAGCCCGGCCCCACTGGTGTGGCAACGTGCCACAGCAGGCTGTAAAACACACCTGCTGCCAGGATTGGGTATCAAACCCAGCTTCAACCCGACTGTTTTCCATACACAACCCTATTTATATAACCAGCATCCACATTCCTCCCCAACGCTTTCTTTTTGCCCTACAACGTCCTTTGAAAGATGACGCTCTGTCTCAATAGGTCGCTGCTGCTGAAGTATTTTAAACAAACAATCCAATCCCTTAACTACAACATCAGAGAAGACGACTGAAAAAAGGGCTCTTTGACTACTTCCACATTTCTTTCCCTTAGGCAGTTTCACGAATAATATTGGTGAAATCCTGACCCCATTGAAGTCGGTAGCAAATTCCTACTGAATTTAACAGGGCCAGAATTTTACAACTTTTGTTCGTGATTAAAATTCCTTTTTTGCTAGACATTAAACCTTCTGAGATGAAGGCAAGGCACACGACGCAGCTATGCCCCCAAAATCTCATGTTTATCCATAAGGCACTGTATTAATTTTCCTTGTATGAAAGTAACCAGATAAGAAAACTTCCATTAGCATCCCTCATACGAGTTAATAGCCACAAATAATGTTTCTTTTTAAAAATAATAGGATTTATCCCAAACAAAGGTAGTGGAAAATAAAGGGCTGTAGTATTACAGAGAGGATACCAACACAAAAAGCCCATCGCCCACAAAAAGGGCTTAGCTGAGGGAAGATAAATTGTGATTGCTTGTCCTTCCTGACAGTGAGAAGGAGCTGAGGGAAGCCCCAGCCACAAACTCCTGGCACAGCCCAGATGCTGCTCCAAGGGCAGCAGGCGTGCAAACACCCACCTTTCCCTGCAGGTGCTTACAAATGACTCCTCGCCTTCCAGTGGGAAACATTTAACACTTTGTGGCAAAGCCTGGGAGCATGAACCCAGAGAGGGATGGTAAAGGTGGTGAAATGCAGGTATTGATCCCCGCTCCAGCATGAACCACTACCCACAGTCTGGAGGCTTAAACCCTCCTGGTGCCATGCACTGCCACCCAGTCTGCTCCTTGACTGGCATGATTTAAGGACACTGATTAGGGACGTATATGTAGTAATGTCTCCCTGTTATCCATCTATCCATCTATTACATATGATAAAAGGACCAGTGATGATAATAATAGTGCAACTGACAGGTCTCACCATGAAATTAAATCTACTGTATTTTATCTCAGTTTCTAAATGGACATTTTAACAGTCCAATAACTGTGAGGAAATCTGCATCAATTTTAAGTGCCCTTCTCAGCGCAGGCTCAGCAGCCAAGCCCTCCCGTTGGAAAGATCACTGCTCCTGCTTCATCATTACGGCTCCCAACCACTCCATTTCAAAAGAGCCCCCTTCCTTTTTCAGCATGTAAAAACTTAACATTTAATCTGTTTCTACTAGGGAACCTTGCGAAAGGATCCACAAAGGTCAACATTTCCCGCTTAAAGAATCTGAATCGAGTTAAATTTCTTCAGGCTTTTCGGCGTAGGTAACAACGAGGAATAAACACAGAAGAGGATGAGCAAGGGGGGGGNCTTGACAAATGACACTGTGATTCACACCCACTGCTGGGCTGCCACTAATAAGCTACAGAGGAAGCAGCCAATCTCAGCTAATTACCAGATAAAATTGTATTGTAAGGACTCTAATTAGGAGATGCTTATGGAGGTGATCTAATGATTAAACGCTGCATCCAAGTGACCCCACCATCAATGTGCAGTGGTGCAAGATGTCACCGGAATATTTTGTAGAAACAGTAATTTTATTTCAAGGAGGGGAGGCAGTAATATTTGTAATAATGGCTATGAGGTAAACTAATTAAAAGACAGTTCCTAAAGGAAGACTGTGGCTTTGAGCAGCTGTGGCCGTTCCAAAACAAAGTGCCAAATCTCAACAGAGGAGCTGCAGTCAAGTGGAAAATTTCTGCCTGACCTCTGCTCTCGCTATTAATTTGCAGGAAACCTAATGACACATATACATATTCCCACAAAATTGTTCTAATTGCTAATTTGCCAAAGGAGCCCAGTTTCCAAATTAAACATGACTGCAGTCTGTGAGGAAAGAGAGAACAAAAAGCTGGAATGCAGCGAGTCTGCCGTGTTTCACCTCCGACGACCATTTGTGAGCCTGAACCAACAAGTTAATGAAACACGACCTTGTCCATCTCTAGCGAAGTTTTTCCGTTTTCCGTGTTTTATTTGATGACACTCTCCTCTTCCAGCTGGGTTCCCCAAGCCCAAGCCAGGGTGAGGGAGGAGAGGGCTGCGGTCCCTCGGCAGCCTTTCGCGGCCGCTTCCTTTGTTGCATCGATAGCGCCAAGGCTGAAATATCGGTTGTGAATTAGAGCAGAATAACAAATTATGAATGGTGTTGGTTTTGTTGCCATACTGAATTATTAATCTGAATGGTAAACTATTAAATCTTCATATTGGCGTCAATTAGAAACGTGAAAGCGGCAGTGGATGATTGTGCAGGTTAAAAATCAGGGAGGGACTGGGCTGGGAGGGTTTCTTTTCCTGATGGAAACTCTACACGGTTTCTCCCTGTTTGTGTTTGCTATTTAAAAACAAGTTACTATGATTAGAAAAGTTGTTCATGTTGGTATTTTGTACACAGGCTGTTTCCCACATACTGTAATTTTTGGATGAGTATCACTGCTGGCAGAGGGGAGGGAGCCCAAGTTCACTCTGTGGAGTGAACACTTCAACAAGAAGAACTCTTGCACTGTGGCAATGCACGACATGGCACTCCCAGAGTACACCCTTGCACCAAGGAGTTAAACGTTTTTGTAATGTTTGCCCTGGCAATGGCGGGAGGGAGGTTTTCCACCAGCCTTAAAAAAAAAAACCAAACCCAAAAACAAGAAGAAAGAAAAAGCAACAGAAAAACCAGCAAATCCCACAACAGTTTTAAGTCCTAAAATTCTGCAAATTTAATCACTGAACTTTGTTGATTGCTTTATTCAGTTCTGGTTTTTGAGAATATTTCCTCATACTGTTTTGACTTGGTCATTCGTAACTGCCATAATTGTTTCAGCTCTCAATATCCTGCTTAGGACTGTACTGTTACCCTTCCCTTTCAATAAATAGTCGTGTCTCCCTGTTAAAGGTGAAAACTGAATCATTTGCTTTTTTTCCTTTAGATATAAACACGGCAGAGAGGTAACCCACTCCTTCACCCTGTAAAACAGATTTCCAGTTAGTGGCTCTCCCACTAGGGCTAGGTCTGATTTCTTTTTGTGTAAATATTTCACATGACAATAGTGGCTGCACATAAAATAGCACTGAAACTCTTTTAAAATAAAAAAATAATAAAAAAAATATATATATATATGTTTCCAAGTGTCACAGTGAGGCCATACACAGTGACTCCTCTGCAATGGGTGTTGGTGCTGTGGGCCCAGCTGGGGCTGAGGACTTATCTGCACTGAGTTCCTGGACTGAAATACTTTGGGGCAGAAACTCCTTTTCTTGACACTGAGGGTGAGAGAGAGAAAGTGAATACTGGGCCTAAAACTTTGTTCAATGCTATGTCTTCCTCTCCCTGTTTCAGCCTGGACACATTAGTGTATTGGATGCAGAGCCTGGCAGGCAGCAATCACTTAGCAGGTGTTGTTATTGGCAGGAATACTAAGGAAACTGAAGCTGAGGAGTGAGACTTAATGAAAACCAGTATATAAAAACAGCTTTTGTTGTGCTTGAGAATCTCTCTTTATTGCTGCATATCGTTATTTTTTCAAACTATAAAGTACGGCTACAGCAGCTAAAATGCTCAGTCATTACCTCAACAGTTGAAAGACTTTTTTTTTTTAATGCTTTGTTATTACAGTTGCTAAAAACAGTATTTCAAAACAATCATAACTGCTATGGTTATGGCAAAAAAAATACATTGAAGAAGGGATATCTAACAGTGCATCTTATTTAAAGTGCCACAAGGGCCTTTAAAAGTTTTCTGTCTATTTTTAAAAGATGGTTATAGCACCTAGTATGAAGAATTACTTGTTGGTTGATGCTTTTTCCTTCTCCTTCCCTTCCTATGAACTTCGACACAAGTTAATCCTCCCAAAAGAAAGCACATTTCCATTTGAACCTATTATGCTGATGGCTAACACCGATGAAAACAGCATGTCGGGGGGGTATCTTAATAGCAAAACCAGGATGACAGTTCTTGAGAAATCGCTGTTCCGGCTTTTGTGTTGTGGTTTTGTTTTTTTACCTTGACAAAAAGTTCACTTTACCAAAACACGTCACAGCATATTCTGTTTCATGGCTTTGTTCTCACTTTACTCAGGCCCTTCAGTCCCACCAAAACAACACGTGTAGCACTAATGGGAACAACGCTGCCTGCTCCAAGTGCTGAGTTCTCAGACAGCTCCATTTTCTTTTAAAGTGCTGCCCCTGAGCGTTTTCATTATAAAGCTGGGTGTTTTTAAAGGTGATCCTGAGGACTGCCCCAGTTCCTGGGATGTTCTCCCACCACCCCAGACCCCTTCCTGCCTGCCCAACAGCCCCTGGGGAGCAGCACCAGACAGCGACAGCACCTCCCTGCCCATGCAGTCTGACAATGATTTGGGCCATCACCACTACACTACCCAGGAATGTGCTTAAATCTCATCGACTTTAGCAGGACTAGAGAGCTTTACTGAGCAGCTGTCTTGGTGGGCTGAAATGCAGGGGCCACTCTACCACTCCTCCCAAGCTCAAAATTGCTGCAAAGAGCTAAAGCCACCCAAAGGAGCGGATGGGATGGATGGACATGGCTAAATCAGATGAGCAACCTTTCTCCACAGCTGGGTGAGTTTTGAATTGATGCACAAGCATCAAGAACCTGGCTGTGGCCCAGCTGGTCCAAACTGGCCCAAACTGGTCCAACACCACCCGCTCAGCTACTGTCTGAAGCCCAGAGGGCAAAGATGGCACAATTGCTCAGAGTGGATTACAGTTAATGAGCATCATTAACACAGATGCTCATACACCATATTACCTGCCAGTAACAAAACAGTTTAAAGCAAGCATTTAAGATCCTTTAAGCAGAATAAAAACATTTCCTCAGTCATGAAAAGGCTATAATTTTAAATCCCAACTCACTGCTATGTTTGGATTCGCAGCCGCTTTTCCCTTTAAAATCACAGAAGTACTTTAATATATTAGTTCTAACACACACCTTGCATTAGTTATGTTGGCAGAAAAAAAAATTAATTACTGGATGTAAAGACTACTTTGCAGTGCAATAATGGTCATCAGATCTTTTTACCAAAGTTCTATCCCACTGAGTTAAAAGGACGAGGGTCTAGCAGAGTCTATGCAATGCCTGCGTATTTTTTCACTAGGAAAGCACAATTTATGCAAAACACTATACTTCTACATTTTATAATTAATTTTCAAATGCTTCACCTATACATATTTTAATAATTTCTGATTTATCAGATGGTATCTATAATAAATTTTTCTATATTTCAATAAATGAAAAGAAGGCAGTTTCAATCCAACAACAGAGCGCCACACAATATAGGCCTGTCAGGCACCAATTTTTACTTCTAACATGTAAGTTAAAGGATAAGGAATTTATAATGCTGCCTGTGAACGAAACCACTTTTCATACACAAATGTGATCTTTTTTTTTCCAAAGGGTAATACAACAGTACATTTACATAAACTAATCCAAACAATCTATGTATTTGACAATGGCAAACCTCACACAGACTGCCTATTGTTGGTTTACATCTTGGAGTTCTTTATGTTGGCTTGTAACACTGCTCTAGCTGTCAAAGGTTTGACTTGGACTCTAAATAAATGGTTATAGAAGTGCTGTGCAGCGATATTGGACTTCTTTGCAAAAGAAAACCTGCTGTGTATGAATTCAAAAGCTATTAATTTTTCAGTCAAAAATATTCATGCCTATTTCTTTTAATAAAGAAACACTGTGCTGAGCAACTGAGAGATAATGTTGACTAGTGGTACAGAATTTTCAATAGAGCAGTTAAAAATAAATTTAGTAGGAGGTCCCCAACAAAGCTATAATTTTCCAGAATGTAAAACATTTTTAATACTAATCAAGACAGCCCTTTTCCCCCTGCATTCACGTTTTTCTGGTTTTTTTTTTTCCTCCGCTGCTTTTCCCTGTTTATTAGCTGTTAACACTAATCTTCATGGCGACACCGCCTGGTATCTCCGTAGCCTACACGACCCGCCAAAGCTTCCTGCCCTCGGCGGCCCGGCATCGATCACGAGCTGCCTTGCCAAACGCCGCTCGCCTTCTGATGATTTCCTCCCTTTAGTTTGTAATCCTTCCTCCTGAGGGGCACTGCTGTTGTGAAAGGCCTCAAGGCAGAGTGCTTTGAGACTCCCAGATTATTCTGCTGTTTTAATTTTTAATCCAGTAAGAGCTATAGAAACCAAACCTCCTCCCCATTCTGTTGGGTCTACACACTTTGCCAACAATGCGCTGGAGCATTTGCATTCAGGCTGGGATGGATGTGAGGAACTAGAAGAATGCTATTTTTATAGACACTGCCAGTAGTTTCTACTCTAGAGGGCTGGTGTCCACCGGACCAAGCAATTTTAGGCATCTCAATAGCTTAAATGGAAGGGTTTATACCTACCACTCAACTCTCTCCAAAACGGCAAGGAAATTTCCTGTTGACTTCGACATCTGCTCCAGTGTTACTGAATAGACTGCAATTTTCTATCTAGTAGCCTCCCTATGCACTTCTGCAGCCATTTATTTCCAACTACATGGAAACTGAGAAATCCTTTTCTAGTAAAAATGTGTGCGCAAAGTGTTTAATGATTTTATGTTCTCTATCTCTGTAATGTGTTCTGTTTCAGACATTAATTTTGTCTACCAACTGCATCTTGGCAGGCTACCATATTTGCTGGGTTAATAGTCTGACTCCTTTTTATTTCTATCACCATAAATCACACATATATGGGTGTGTGTTTGCTTTATTTATAGAAAAAAAAATCAGTCAAAACAGATAAACCAATACTTTGTCATTATGCTGCATCATTGCATATTGATTAAAATTGCTGGTACTAACTATAGATTGTCAACGCTCAATTAATTTTCACACAATGACTCAAAGCAAAATCAAATAAAGCCAGTGTACCTTTAAATCTTACAAATCTTAAAATCAAGAAGCAAAGCACTCTCTCCATTTTGAACAATCATTGGAAGCTCCAAGGAACATTTTCAGCATTAAGAGGCTGAGAGAAAACAACAGCTGAAGAAGGGTCATTTCAGTCAGCGAAGGAGATGGGGGATTTTCCTGAGTTTGGGGATAACCAGGAGTTTTCTTGGGCTGCAAAGCCTCTTGCTTCCCCTGCTCCCCCTTTTTTAAAAGAGCAACCTGGGGTAGAGAAGGTTTCCCTTCTCAGTTTCAACAGTATAAAACCTGATACCGGGTAACCGTGATTATCATCAAAACACGCAGTTAGAGTCACTTCTACAGTAAATGTCTGTCAGACCAGGAGAAAGCAAAATAAATATACTGAATATAATTTAATTATAGCTCCATCCCAACACTTCCTAAGATTTCATCCAAGTCAGACTGATGCAAAGCAACTTATATGAGGCCAGAAAAAGGCACAATGCATCAGCTTTGGAACAAAATTTGACTTTGAAACTCCCTGAAAAGAGGGGGATGACAAAACCCGGCTGCGCTTCCCATCTCCTCCCCACACCCGGCTCTGAAGTGGGCCAGGCTCCACAACGTGGGCTCTCGGGGGAAACAGGAAAGAGAAGTTTGTTATGAGGTTTGGGTTTTGATTTCAGCACAGTTCGGTACTTACGGGCTGAGGGGTGGCTTTTGGTTCAGTTGACTTCACATGCAGGTGTGTCATCATGGCTTGCAGGCGCTCTTTATCTTTTGCAAGCTGGAAGGGGAGAGGAGAAAAAATATCCTCTGTTAGTCGTACAAATAAAACCCAGCCTCTGCTTATTCCTAATTAAACAGCTGGCACCGAGGCATGAGACAGAAGAGTTTTATTGCTGAGTAGTTTGGAAATTGTATATGGGCTATTGGTGAGGCAAAGCGAGCGCATGGTGCTGGGTGTCACCATTTCCCAAAGCAAAATGCATTAGCCGTCGAGTGAGAAGAGCTAGACCTGCTGGCACCAGGAGCTTCACTCCAGCCTTGACAGCTAAAGACAACAGTGAATCATGTTTATTAACCAGCCCCACTCCAGCTCGGGAGGCGCAGCAGAAGGAAAGCAAGGCAGCGGTTCTAGGATGCATTTTCCTCCTTTCAGAGCAGGATACAAGTGGCACAGATGGGCTGTGGCTTTACGTCACCTACAGGTGTTGTGGCATGTGCAGAGAGCATGGAGAGCGGTGCTTAAACCACACGAGGCACCTCCACGGGGCTCTGTGGGCAGCCTTGGGTTCAAAAGCACCTTGATTTGACAGGAGAAGGCGGCCCAGTGGTGACCCCCTGGCTTCCTAGGGTGACCCCCTCAGTGGGTCACCCTAGGAAGCCAGGCTGGGCACCTGAGCAGGGGCACCCTGAGCATGGGCCAGGACTTGCTGTGGGAGCTGCCAGCATCCCTCTGGCATAAGCCTGAGGGCTGTGGGGTGGGAAAGGCTGAAAGCAGCAGCAATCACCCCAAAACACTCATGCCTGGGCACCCAATGCCACAGGACCAATGTTTTCATCTTTTCTCACAAGTAACTTCAGGCCCAAGAGTTGGGGTGAAGCTCCTGCTCTTGATGCCTCTTGCTTTTTATGGTTGAGATCCGCGCCAGGCCACAGCTGGAGTCTCGGTATCACTGGTATGCATCCATAGCCTGGTCAGCTTCCCAATGCATTTCAATGCACTGGACAGACACTAAAATTTTTTTTTTTTTTTTTTTTGAAACAAGGAATTTTTTCAATGTGTTTCAATAGGACATTTTTCCAGCTGCTCTTCAAAAAAAATTATAGTGGAAAGATATTGAGAATACTAAGGAAAAAGGGGTTTTGTTAACCTGCATGCCTAACATAAAGGTTGCTGCTTCCAACAGGACCTGGATCAGATTCTTACAAATGACAATTTTTGCAGAGCTGAGTTTTTGCTTTAGACAAGCCAGATTCCTGGTGCCAAGAGGAAAACTGTGCTCACATTCCAGCAAAACTTTAAACAACCTGCCCACCTTATCATCATCGTCTGTTTGTAGCAGTAAAGCGGGGCTAAGTGTGTATAAAAGGAGACTTGGCCACAAATCCCCATTCATAACCTTATGGTCAAGGTTGTCCTGCTCTTTACAATGCAAGGGGTTTCTGACTGTGCCATGATGGGATAAAACTTGGCATGGGAGTTTCCAAGATGGGAATTAAATAAAGGCAAAAATGGTGTCACTGCACTTTTCAAATGGCTCCTCTTCTTTTGGTCAAAAATCTCAATGGCAAGAGAGAAAAACTGACACCTACAGCAGATCTGCTAGCTCATCCTGATCTGTGCTGGACACTTCACGGGAAAGCTGAGGGCAGTGATGGGCTCTTATCACAGCACTGCAGCAAGAACTTCTCCCTCTGAGAGTCCTCTGAGAACCTCTCCAGAGAAGGGAGAGGGCTCACCCTCAGCCGCCGTGCTTCATACAAAACAAATTAAGCCAAGAAATAGCTGTGCTCTCCACACAGCTCTGTTGTGCAATCCCTCATTCCTAGCAGTCTCCGGGCACACGGGCTGCTTGGCGGGGTCATCTGTGCATTAAATTTTGGTCTGCAGGCTACTGCAGAAGAACAACATCTCATAGCCAAAATAAATAAAAGGCAGGCACCTGAGAGCTTCCTGCCAGCCCCGGTGCGGCGGCAGGAGGGGATGGCACCCGGGCAGCACAGGGCACACCCTGCCGTGCTTCCTCCGGCCCCCGCGGCAAGGGAGAGGGGAGAGGGGCACCTCCCTCCCACAGCCGGGGTCCTTGTTTGTAGTGTTTCCACTCATCATCTCAGCAATGCTTTTAACGCCGAATCTGGTGGATGGAGGTTATTAAAGATCCTCTCGACATTTCAGGCAGACATACGCTAGCATTTTGTCATAGTCTAGGAATTCAAACACTCACCCAGTTAGGCAGGAGTTTAAATTATGAAAAATAGAGGTCTCTCGGTTTCAAAGCACTGAAGAGAAGTAAAAAAATTTGAAGAATTTCTTTAAACTGTTTTTCCCTTAGGTCAGGAAGCACTAGTGATATAAAACTAGAGTGTCACTAGTAGCCCCTCTGGACAGTGAAGTCAAACAAAAGAAGTCATGAGGGCTTCCTCAGCCACTGGTAGGAGCAAATTCTCACTAGTGGCACTCACTGGAGTGCAAATGGTCCAGAAATGGGGATTATTAATCAATAGGCAGGAAAATGCTCTTGATCTACTGATAATACTGTTGGGCAAGGACAGTTCTGATGTGGAGGTAAGAATCTGCTCTGTACATGGGGCCTGAGAAACATAACACAGTCCCATCTGAAGCTTCCTTCTTTCTTCCTATATCCATTTGGAAAGCTCTGCATGGTGGGAGTTTTCAGATGGACATCCAATTCTCCATGATAAGCCTGATTTTGTGAGGCTTCCTTCACCTCTGGATGCACAGTGTGAGCGCCTAACTGGTTCAACCGAAAACACATCCAGAGCAAGGTACGAGCTTTGCAAGCCTGGGCACCAAGACACACACACAGTTTGGCCTGGAGAGGTTAAATCCTAAAACTACACCAGTAGGAACTGCAAGAGAGGGAAGCACAGAAATCACAGGCCAGAAGGGGCTCAAGACAAGGCAGTGACCAAGGAGCAAGAGAAAAGGCATTAGAAACACAGATGATGGAGAGATTGCACAGGAGGAGAACCAGACAGAAAATAAAGGCAAGAATCAGGAATGGGAAAACGAAAACCCAGTGAGGGCAGGAACAGGAACAGGAAAGCACTTCAGCAGCAGGATTTTGGACAGACCAAGGACAAAGGAGAAGGAAGCCAGTCACAGGCAATGCAAGAGGCAGCCAAAACACAGCCCTCCCATTCTATGCCTGATTAGGCTGTGCACTACAAAGGTTTAGGATCCACTTTTCAAGAGTGTCAGTGGATGCTGTACGAAAACAGACCCAAGCAGTGTTTTCACTGCACTGAAAATGGCCAGCTGCCTTTGTTTTCTCCAATTAGGAGTCACTTCTCTAGGCTCATCGTAGCCTGTTGCTATCCTGAAATGTTTTCCCACTCAAAGGCAGTGCTGCAAAATGGATGTCCTGTTCCAGCTAACAGCTAGCTAAGGACAGGGATATGTTCCTGTGTTTGTGTTTTACCCAGCAGCACAATTTTCACTATTTATAATGGCAACAAATGATCATGTCAAGATGGTTTAAACAAAGCGAAATATGAGAAGACTTCTACCTTGCCTGTGATTTTTGAAGTATGTTTGTGATGGAAATGCTAAGATCAAACTTTTGAGATTTCTGCAAAGGGGAATTTGCAATCAAACACAAAACAGATTTGACCTGTTTCTTTCCAAAATCTTGATTAAAAATTACTCTCTTTAAAAGATATTACACTCATCTCTAAACACTGATAAAATTATCATGGGTAAAATACGTAACAGCATAAACAAGAACAACAAAAGGATAGCGTTTGGGTCCATCACACTCAAAACCTGAAGTGTATCCCTCAGGTGAAACGGATTTGTTTTAAAGGGGCTGTATATGCATGAAATGGTGGGGAATGTAGATCTTGCCATGGTGCTGGACCCTGAACAGCAGATGGTAATTCCCAGTTTCACAGTAAGGCAAAGCTGCTCACCAGCGCTGAGCACTGCAGATCAGGGAAAGGGCTGTGGGTCCCTTTTCTATCTAACTCACAGAACTCAGTCTCCAGAGGGCCTCTCATCACTCTGTTGGTAACTGCTCCATGGCCTGAGTATCAGGTCAGGGGCCTTCATGTCAATGAACACCCCACTGTTGGGTGCCACACTTTTGTTTTATTATGGTTCTGTGCAAAAACAGGCCCAGCCAGACAAACTAGAGACTGGAGGGCAAATCCTTCTACATAACTGAGTCTCTCTACAAACTATCAGAGAACTGATACAGGATGAAAGGAGAGGGAGAGGAGGGAAGTTACAGGTGCATTTCAGAAGCTGGACCACCATCCTCCTCCTGTCCTCGCTGGCCAGTGCAGAGATGGTCTCACTCTGTTATCAACATTCCTGTCAAAATCAGGCCTCCAGTTCATCCTACCTGCTCTGCTCATATGATAGTTAGAAACCAATCCGGAACTTTTTGGGCCTCACACCACTCCAAAATTACAGTCTTGTCTTGTGGACCTTATGCTGCCTTCCCCTGCAATGACTCCAAGCATTGCCAGCACTAAATGGGTGTGAAGCTGTAACTATCAGTCATTTAGAGCAATTAGCAGAATGCACTGCACACAAACCTTTCAAAAAATATTGTCATGGGCTTGGGGAAAGGTGGGAACCAAGTATCTCTGTCCTGTCCCTGTTAACACAGGGCATCCTCCTGTAGTTCCAGGCACAGCCATTCTCAGGGACTGTGGGAGAGAGGGATTAATGCTTTTCAAGCTGACTGTAACTGAAGAATCTAGATTT
>VZRN01000404.1:3679297-3724694 GCA_013397935.1 Dasyornis broadbenti
TGGTAGGCTGCATTGGTTTCTATTATCCGTGTAACCATCACAAGTTGAGACATCAAAAACTGGCAGTGTCTCCTACACAGCGTCTTGAAAGTAAGTGCAGAAGCAGCAGTGGGTCTAAATAAATCCTATTCCGGAATATGTAACGGAATTGCAGGTAGAAGTGTGGGTTTATTATTTGTTTTCAGGCTATCTCTACCCAGTTTTCTTTTTAACCTTCTCTCACTTAATACGCTTAATCTAATTATTTTCCATCGAGACACGAGGAAGAAATTTCACTACAAATGGGTGACGATTAATATTACATTAGAAAAAAAAATATTGCACTATTAAAATGAAAGCAGAGTTATACATTCAAGGCACATTTCAAACCGACATCCAAGGCTGACAGCCCTTCAAGAATCCCAGCTCACACATCTCAAAAGATTCTTCAATAACAGGGTTGGGTTTAAGCTTATATGTCAGGGCACAATGCAGCCCTTGTTTACCACCATATGGAGGTGCACACACAGAATCCTCCAAAAGTAAAGAAAGCAAATGCTTAAAAGGCAGGAGTCAAGAGCCTCCCTTTTGACAAAAGTAGCCTATTTCGACAGCTGATTCCCTCCTTTAAAAGCACACAGCACACATAAAATAAATACAGGTCACAAAAATTAACAAATCATCATAACTGTCTAATACATCCTGGGCTGGCTGCGGAAAAACAAGATCATTTTGGATTTATATCTCTAAGTATGGGATTTCCTGGACAGCTAATATCCACAAACAATCAAACACAGAGGACCATGAGAAAGAAGCAGCGTTATTTCAAATTTGAGCTGAGAGTCGTGATTTTTAAAGGGCTGAAACAGGAACTGGAGCTGAAATCTGAAGCAAGTAAATTCCTTTACTAGGCACTGATGGACACTGCTGTGTTTCTTTTGGCCTTGGTGGAGGCTTTTAGGTCACTGGGTTTGGGATATTACAGCAGACGAAAATCTTCAAACCACAGAAACTTCAAAAATGACAAATAACTCGAATCTCTCCCCCATCCTCGAAAAAAGAAAAAGCCCTAATGATAATTCTCTAAAAAGAGTCGAACCTTTTTATGAGACCTGTTGCCAATATTAGTGCCACCAAATGATCTCATCTTTCATTCTGGCTAAATTCCAACACACAATTTCATTAACCCAGGTACTGCAGGTGATAAAACTCATTTTTCCCTAAAGAGACAGCTAAAAAGTACCAGTTATACATTTATGAAGTACCAGCAATCAAAATTATGGATTTTCTAAAAGGTTTTTAACTACTTTTATTGAAAGGAAAATCGCTGTCTCAGACTTTTGTGACACTATTGCTAATAATAAATTTTACCATTTAGACATCGCAGTAATATGGTAGACAGTGTCAATAAAAGTATGAAACAAAGATGATCCCTGTCTCTTAAGGAATGCTTTCTGATTACACACCGGAAATTATAATGGGAAACATAAACTAAGTGCACCTTTAAGAGAGGGAAGAAAGGGGATAATGCAAGGCAATGGGCCTTGGTGCATACATCCCACCAGCAAAAGTATTTAATATATGTATGTCGATAGATACAAATGTGTGTGTATAAAGCACATATGAAAATAAAATAGAAATAATGAAAAGTTAAAATGATAAAGTAAATTAAAATATCACAATAAATAATGACCTAATGACAACTGTTAATTATAACTAAACAATAAAAACACAATAAAATGCGTAACAGAATACATAATAAAAACAACAGGAAAAATAACAATTAAAATTATAAAATAAAGAATAAAATTTACTATAATTAATGAAATAAATTTAAAAGATAATGTAATATAAAATTCAGGGGGTTATTTGGAGCTGGCGTGCCCGGCTCGGGAAGGGCTGTGGCGTGGACGATGCTGCTCCCGGGGATGCTCCCGGTGCCTGTCCCTCTCCCAGCAGCATTCCCGGGAGCACTAGAGGGCACTGTGGGATTTGGGCCACCCCGGGCTCGGCCGCGGGCGCCGCGGGGGTGCCCAGCCCCCTGGCCTGGCACGGGGGTGACTCGGGAGGCTGTGAGAGCCCCGGATCGCAGCGCCGGCACCGCAGCGGCGAGTCCTGAACAGCGGCGGGCTCGGGCCATCCGCGGCCAGGGCCCCACACGGGACGGGGCCGCGTCCCCACAGCATCCCCCAACCATGCCCACAGCATCCCCCTCCCTGAGGGGACCCGCCGGCCCTGCCTGAAACCTAAAACACCCACCCACAGCCCAGCCTCTCCCCTGCCCTCGCTGCCTGTTTGATTAAAAAGTCCGCGCCGTGCGGGTGATTTCAATGCAAAACGCTCTGCCATGCAAACGAGCGCAATTAATGCCTTTGAAACAATTTATGATTTCCGGCCTACTTCAACGTGTATTAGCATATACCTGGTTTCTTTAATATACACTTTGTTTTTCCAAAACCACAAACATAGTTGCTGGAATTTCATGTGGAAGTGCTTAAGGGGTTGAAAGTTAACACCTTTGTGAGTCGAGCAGTCTCACAGTTGCTGCTAAACAAAAGCCTCTTTGTAGAAGCTTTCTCGAAATGTTTTCTTAACATGTTCCAAGTAGTTTTAGGCAGGCAACTAAAGTAAACAAGATGTTACCATGATAAAAACACTTGTGAAAACATTACAGAGTGCACTTAGTAGTTTCTTTCACATAAACTCCCCTTCGTTTCATCAAAGTTAAATGCACATGAAGCAGATTACCAGCATCACTGCAACACAGGACTGCCAGATCTCTCCAAAGGTCTGTGTCCTTTCTTTTAAAGAATATATTTGATTTTAAAATGGTACAGCCAGGATTAAATACATCTAACCCACAATCAAATTATAGGGAGAAAAAAAGGGGGGCAGGAGGCGATAATAAAACCCTATTCAGTCTTCTTCATTTTTTGCCCTGGATACCCTGCTGAATAAACTACCCTCCCTCCAGCCGGGACTTCCTGAACAACTTGCTGTATAAGGGGTATATATTTCTATCTTCAACGGCCTTTAAACACATGCAAATGAAATCAAGGATATAGTCAATTTTGCAGGAAAGTCGCTCTGTGCTGCTAATTGCTCCTTTCGCTGCTGCCTGCGAGACGGGCCCTGGTTAACAGGCCAGACACGTGTGCACCCTCCAGCCCTCACCTTGCTCCCTGCAGCTTGGCAGAGGCCACAGGGTCACTGCCCTGAGACTGGACTTGTTTTTGTTTTTAGGCTCAGGGAGTATTCTGGAGCATGCAGGGCGCTGCCGTTTCATTAGGCAGAGCAGCAGCCCCTGCTGCTATCAGTTAGCTCTAACTGATACCGCATCACATGATAACCAATGGCTGATGGATTAAAAAAAGAAATGCAACACAACGATGCTAAAACTGCAACTTGTTTCAAAAAGAAACAGGGAAATAAATGCGTACAATAGCCCGTGTATCTGCTGGTTCTGATAAGCATCCTCCTGTTGGCTCTGAGTGAAAGACAACTAGGATCGTTATTTGTACAGTATTTATCTTTGAAATCAAGGGCCCTGTGGTGTACCTCACCTTGGGAACAAACACTACAGAACGATCACAGAAGAGTGTCAAATCTCTGGTTTTGATTTACCAACAGTTATGATATTTCTTCCTCAGGAGGAAAAGAAATGAACCATGTTTTAGACCTGCGAGTCCTTTTTTCTCCCTTAACTGAAGAATCATTTTATTGGCATACAGGGCTTTCATTCCACATACAACTTCTCTTTGCCTTTTCACAAGCTAAGTGAAATTAAGCAATACTTGATACACAGGCTGTATTTCACTTGGTAAACAAGTGCTTTTCTCTTGAGGGGACTGTCAAAAGAGTGTCACAGATTATACAAGTATCAGAAAGAAACTTCAAGCATCTACCTGTTATCTTTTCATTGAGTAATGAATTCTGATAAATGGTAACACAGTTTAAGGACAGATTCTCCACAGGAGACATGGAAGGCTACAGCATCATTTTATGAAGCAACACTCTCTTCTTAACAGTGTCAATACACTGCTCAGGGACATCCATTCCTGCATTTGTTCTGGGTTAAATATCACTCTGAACAATAAGACTTTGTCTGGACACTGCAGCATTTGGATAATAAGAAAATTTACACAAGCCGCTGAGTTTAAGAAACTCACACAAAATATTTGTGCTGAAAGGTTTCAATGGAGAAAAAACCAGACTGATTGTGAGTGATGAAAAAAACCTATGACAGATGGAGCAGCTTCAGGTCCAGCCTGGGTTGGTGACAGTTTTCAGGTTATGCTCCACATATCTCCTCCAGCTGAACTGGTGGACTGGGTCTACTTACTGAAACATCTCCAAAATACCATATAAAAACCAGCCTTGCCTCTATCCATGCTTGTGACTTAAGGGCTGTGTTTCCTATGCGTGGCCATGTCAAGCAGACCACTCCTCCTATGGAATTGTGGCACAATCTGACCATATGTGACCACATATGTTATTCTGCTAGCTAAGGCTACCACAGCACCTTTCCCTTGCACTTACTGCAGTAAAGATGAGAATTGTTTTAAAGGTCTAAATGCTATAGTATGTCATATGAATATGAATGAGCTGGCAAGTATGGCGAGATTAGCATTTATTTCACTTAAATGAACAACAGGATGAATTACAAGAAATGAGGCCACCCTTCATGGAAATTTATGACTAGCACCTTCTTATTTTGTAATCCTCTTGTAATGAGAACCTTCTCATTACTGTACCATTCCTCACTTGTAACATATGTTTATAGTAGGACCAGTGCCGATCCTATGAACTCAGGAGGGTTTTGCCAGTGCAACCACAACTGGTCCATTCTGTTCTGAAAACAAAACCCTATCTTTATCATCTAACATCACCCAACAAACATCCTCTGCTTGCTGTTGCCCCTCCCTCACATAAAAAGCCAGGGAACCACCTCAGAAAGAGCAGGTACAGCTGGACATTTTGAGACCAAGTCTACTTATTCATCCCAAAGCATCTCATGTATTTATGTGGACTAACTTCATGAGATGACTACTCTAAATGAGAGAAAAATTTGTCCCTTTGTGCATTTAAGTCTTAAACACTGCTCGAGTGGTTTGTCTTTAGCGATCTTACAACTGACCAGCCACAGAACTCGAGCAAAGATCAGGGACAAACCTTCAATAACCTGGATGCACCCACAGCATGTGTGTACCTGGTGTCCTACCCAGACAAAGAGCTCTTTTGTGATGGGAACAGGGGTGAGGCTGATGGTTTAGCTGTGGAGCAGCCATGTGTAAGCTATTAGGGCTTTGAGGTCCTTCCCTACATCGGGATGCACGCACTACCACACACTAGTCCATAATGCACTGTTTATGCAACGTGTAAAACTGTGTTCTTTGGCAGCAAGGAAAAGGTCTGCAGCAAACTGCAGGGGCCCAATTAATATAATTATAGTTTATTTTTAGTAGTGTAGACTTTGTTCATTAGTTACTTATTTGACATAAATTAAATTCCACATGATGTTCTGCAATTCTCTGTTCAATTATGGAGTTAATTTAAGACTAGATTTCTAAATTAAAGTGAAATCAAGGTTAAAACAAGGTTTTATTATTTACATGATCGATACTGCAACTTAAAAATTATTTAAATAAAATAATAATTAAAAAAAAAGCTGCGGAACTGCAAACACTGTTTTATAGTAATACACTGAGCAAGACCGTAATTTCCCCATGGGGCTAATTTACTATCCCCTGTTAAAACGTTCTTGAGCCTGATCCAAAAGCCACTGAAGTGAAAGGGAGCTCTCTGTTGACTTCAATGGGCTTTGCATCAGGCCCAGGGCGAGTGATAGCACACAAAATTTCAGGCCATGCTTTCTGTACAATGCCAAGTGCCAAAAAAACCATCCTTACTTCAGAAACGACTGGAAGTCTTCACATACTGCTTCACAGCCCGGCCATTTGCATACGCCGTGTCCATACAGCGGGTGGCTGTGTGAGTGCTCCTCGTGGGATAAACTGGAGGGGAGAAAGAGAAGAGAAAGTGCTGTTAACTGAAGGTACCGTGACAATTCATCCTCACAAAGACTGAAAGAGCAGCAAATACCTGATCCTGAACCATCCCCAACATCTCACAGTACCCGCCTGACTCTTGCCCATGGTTTTTCAAAACAGAATTAAATACCATTTGCAGTGCGAAACGTGTCATTCTTACTTAGCTATCCTCCTACATTCCATTCATTAATTAAGAGGTTTGTAAAGAATTTAAATTAACATGGACGGGGGAGAAATCATTTGACAGACCTGCTTAATATCCTGCTTGATATTTCGCTAAGAAATTTATGAACATTGCATATTTACAATTCAACTTCATCGAGAACTCATCTCCATACAGCAGTGTCCCATTATACTGTAATACAGCTGGACCTGAGGCTTTCCTCATGCCTAGAGAAAGCAAAAGCACAAAATTTGTAGTCTTGGCTTTCCCACCATGTTATTTATTTACTGGGGTTTTTTCTTTTTCTTTTTTTTTTTCTAGTTCTTACAGGCTGTTTCATTGCACAAATACAGCCCCATTATACCACAAGAAAGAGGATTGAAGATATACATTTTCAATGCAAAATTCACCATAAAGAAGTGGGACCATGCAATCAAAGGAATCTTTAGTATGAGGGGGTTAGTGCGGGCTATTAACCTTGCTAAGACTGGGCAGGAACGTCACAGAACCTCCCAACTACTGAACCCAGGGTTAAAGAAAAAAATTCATATGAGCAGTAAGGGGTTAATCCTTCAGCGGGATTCCAATCAATACGTAATGATTTGGCTGCACTGATCCAAGTCATGAGACGCTTTGATCCAGGCCATGTGGTGCTCAGGGAAATGTATCTGTTGCACTAACTGATGAACCATATTCTAAAATATCTTCTTTCTTCAACTTCTGCATGAAAACTTCTTAAGGAAAGGAATTATTTTTTGCAACAATCTCCATAACCTTAGATGACTTTAAAAGCAAAATGTCAAAATAAAATTGAAATCTTTATTTTATGCTCACTCACGTATCTATTTTTCACAGCAAATCTTTTTGCTACACTATGTCTGTGCTGTATTATGGACTTCAAACATACACAAAGGATATGAACACATACCAACATCTAGGTGTGGCTTTTATGACTTACTTCATCCTGGATTACAGGTAACATTATGGATAAATGCCTACTTTTTGTCATTTTACTATTACACACACGTGGAAATGCTGTTTATTCTTCTTCTGTAACATTATCTGTCTGTGCACTCTGACAAAATTGTGTTCCTGTATTATTTCAAATGCACTAGGTAGCCAGATCACTGTAGAATACACTCCTGGGATGTCACACCAAACGCAAACAAGTTGGAAGAGAAATTCCTGCCCAGATTCTGCCACTTTTGCCTTTAGGCCCAATGAGAATCTGAAGATTACTGAAAGTAGTTTTTAAAATTATTTTACATTAAAAAAAAAAATTGAAGTTCTGACTAGAAAGGGTATTATGAGTTCTACATGAAACTAATTCATTATTTTGTTAATATCTTTTTTTTTGCTGTTTACAAATAGTTCTATATATATAAATATACGTATGTGCAAGGTAATTTCCTGAAAAACCAACAGCAGGTGAAGAGCCTAACAAAGGTCTTTTCTATATAGGAACATTAGACTGGTTTAACTTAATCAGTCTTTTAAAAGATGTTCAAATGGAGAATCTCTGTGAAGTTTTTAAAAGAACAAAGGAAACAATGCATTCTTTGTAAGGAAATTAAAAAATGCTACACTACACATTTCCTCAGCTGAAAAAATGGGAGAATGGCTGAAGGAACACCATCCACCCAACCCAAAGAGGCATATGATCAGACATCCTCTGTACACATTAGAAAATTCAGAAAATAATAATGGGGTTTATCATCTGCTTCTGTACCTAGATACAGCAAAGACTGAGAAAGGAGGCTTTCATGTTAACACTCCGTTAAAGTCCATGAAGACTACATATGAGAGTTATGATTTCAGAGTGTTTGGAAGAACCCTCCCAAAAAAAAAAGGCGGTGTATGAATCTACCCAGTGCATGTTCCCCTCACACTGGGATGTGTGACGCCAAGTAAGGAGTCAGTCCCCCGTGGGGTTTAAGCACTGTAAATCTCATTATAATATCAACAGGAGTCACATGGCTTAAACCCCCAGCAGGGATTTTTAAAGTTTCTCTGTGAGAGCCTAAAGGCCATGGCCAAGCCAACGGAAAGAGCCCTACCGAGATTTGTATTTATTTTTTAAATCCAAGTGCAAATCTCTTTTCTTTCCAGGGAACTTGCACAAGACAAGACAAACTATGTAGGACACGACACCCTGGTATTGTATCCAAAGAAAATGACGGAATGACCAAGACAATATCAAACTCTAAATGATGCTCAGGATGTCAAAGGCTCATGCTGTCAATAACCATAAAGGCTGGTGCTGACTGTAAACGGGAACTTAAAAGGTCACTTTGCTGACACGACGCTACGCATAACACGCTTAACACCTACGCAGAGCTTCCACTGCCATTCAACCAAGCAGAGGAACTACTTCAACTTACCAAAAATAAGACATTTCCAAGAGAAAAAAACCTCAGCACTGAAAGACAAATGCCGGCCCCCTCCTCAGGCACTGTGCCTTTCCGACAGCAGCGACTCCCATCCTGCTCGGGGGGATTTCAGCAGTGCCTTTCGGTGACCTTTATGTGTCAGTATCAGATTACTGCTATTTTATCCATCCCACTTTTGAAGATATTATAGATTGCCACTTGTTCCCTGACAGAGCCTGAAGAAGCACCTCAAAACAAAACAAAGAACGGGTTTATACAGAAGCGGATGTAACTCCCAAAGCATACAACCAGTGGAAATGAATGGAGAACTCTGTTGGACTGATCTAAGTAATCACTTTGTTTGAGCAAATAAGAGGTGGAAAAACAAGATTTTGATCCAGTACATGAATAAACAGCTTTGTGAGCACAACGCAAACCTATAATCTGAAATTGTTCACTGATATTTTGCCTGCACGAAAGCACAGCTTCTGTAATCTGGATGCATCCTTGGTCTCGCTGCCGGTGACAGACTTAGAAGATCTGAGCATTGGCAAGCAGCAGCAAGTTTTAGGTCTGTTTGATTTCTAATGACACATTAGAGTAGGTGTTTGTTTCTGTCACCCTCTCCTTCCCAGGAATGCATATTCATGGTCGGGTACTGGTGATGCAACACTAGTTAGTGGAAATGATTTTATAACAAGACATAATTTTCAAAGTAATGAAGGAATAAATGATGAAAATTCAACACAATGTGGGGGTTTTTTCTCTTCGTAAGGTATTGCATAAAAAATAGTTAATACAATAGAATTACTTCCAAATAATGCAACAGTGATGCACTATTACATCAAAGTACAGCAAAGAACACTCTGGCAAGTAAAATGTCTTGCATAAGTCACTTATTCACGACATGCAACAGAGCAACAAAATCCACGTTCAAGGCTGAAAACTCTGCAAGTGTCCACTTATTTTCTGCTGCCTCCAGCTCTGTTTCCAGCACTGAGGGGAAGGGAGAAGGGACAGGCACGTCCACAGCTCCTCTGGGCTTGCTGGATAGAGGAGAGGAAATTGTACCTTCTCCTTCTTCACTCTGTGTTGCTTGATAACCCCAAGGATCTCCAGAGGGTCTGGAAGCAATTTTACCACCTATTCCTACAGGGTACTTGCACAACCCACTCCTGCCAGCCATTCGTCTTTTGGAATACACCTGCTGTGCTACAGCATCCTGGAAGAACCACACTCTGGGACACAAAAGCACAGGAGACAGACAGCCAGAGACAGCTAAGTGCTGATGGAGAGTAAAAATGACACCCCAAAGTGAGATGGGAACATCCTGGGTACTGGGGAAAGCAGTGACCAAAGCCCCAGCATGAAAGCTCCCCGTGCTCTTTAAATGATTTAATTCAGCCCTCACTTAATAACCACGTGGAACTGGGTACTGTTCTTGTACACACTGGCTAAAAAGTCATGGGTGGATATAAAATCCAGCTAAGCAGAAGCCTCAGTATCTGTACTTCTGCCACACAGTGGACCATATTTTAAATATTCATGATGCTGACATACTTCATAATTTCACCCTCTCCCTTCCACATCTGCTTGGGCCAGTGATCTTTGCCAAAACACTGGGGGAAGTCAGTGATATAGAGAAGCACCCTTGACTTTCTGTTACAGTTATGATGCATCTGCTCACGTTCTAACAGAGCTCAGAACATACCTGAGCCACCTGCACGCTGAAAAATCAATACCATGTCTCCTGCTTTCCTCCTGCATGGAACTGGAGCACAGCACCCTCACGAAGTGCAGAATTGTCTTTTTAATTTTATTTTATTGCTCAGGGTCAATGGGAAGTGACCTCATCTTTGCCAGCTGCCATGAAACTGATATCCATGTACAGCCCAGGCAGGAACGCAGGGCTCTGTCTCACACCACATTCTCCCTCTCTGATGCAGATGGCACAGCCATTGAGGCAAAATGCCACAATTTTGATTCTGTACAGGAGAAGGAGACACACCGCTGGGAACCAACATGACTCTCCCAGATTGTGACTGCCCAGTGAGCTCTAAAGCTCATCATAAAGCACCAAAAGAATACGGCTGCTGAAAAACTCACAATTTTCTGAGTCAGAAACACTCACTGTATTTGATTTTAAAATGAAATGGAAGCAGTAATGATTAAACCCTTGTACTAACTGTACTCAAGTGCAAGCTCCTGCCTTCATGACAGAATCAACCAAACAAAGATGTGTTTTGCAGTGAAGTCGCACTGGTGCAAATCCCTCCAAATTCTCACTAAGGTGGCTCAGCACCTCTTTCCTCTCTAAACTGTGAATTAAAAAAACCCCAACCAATAATTAAGGAAACCAAACTTCTAGATACTCATGCTCCTGTCCAAGCCTCAGGAACTGCCCAGGAAGCAGGTATGTGATCTGAACAGGACTGTCCAGACAGGTTGATGCCTCTTCATCACTGGATAAAGCTTAACAGAAGGTCGTGGGCCTTCAGGAGAGGTGGCATTTCATGTGAGTGGTCAGTGACAGCTCTTTCTACAACTGGCTTGCAAATTTTGGATGCTTTTTAGAGCTGCATTTCTCCTCTTCCTCACTACTTTAGTCCATGCCCAGACCTAGTACTAGAAGCAGCTCATGTTTTACATCAAGCCCTATTGGAAGTAACAGGAGGGTATATTACATTTTAAATGACTGCACCAATTTAAGACAAATCAAGTTAAAACTGCAGCCCACAGGCTGAAATCCTCTCTTCTAATCAGTGTGCACAAACTTGTGTATTCCTGTGGTAAAAGAAAGAAAATAGTAGAGCTGTTCTAACATGAGGCCACCTGTGCGCCCCGAGCCACTGCCCCCCATTTCTGCCTTTGGTGGCACTGTTCCCTAAATTCCCGTTCTGCAAGGAGAACACTGGAGAATCTGCAGCAAGACTGAGACAAAAATCTGGCTGACACTCCCCTTCCCTTCTACCCCCATCCTCACTGCAAAGAGCAGAACCAGACTGGATAATTATAAACATCATCTTCTGGTTTTGATCTATCCACTGATGGTTTGGATTATTAATCAACGTTATGACCCTCCAGCACTCCAACACATCCTCCTTCTAGTGGCAGCCTCTCTTCCAGACCCAAGGGAAAACTGCCACAGGGCCTGGACAGTCACTGCCCTACATCCCCTCCTTGGAGGAATTAAATGTATTTCTAGAGCATTTAAAAGGAATTCCCGTTGCAAAAAATCCATCACTTATCTCAGGTGCAAATTCCATTCCTGCACTTGAATTAACGAGTTTCTCTATGATTTAAAACTCTTTTTTTTTTTATTTCAACCTTGTGCCTAGGTACTGTAGTGAAAAGTACATCAAATATACTCAGACACACACGATTTGAAATGCTGGATTTTAAATTCCAGCACTGCTAACTAATGAGAACAATTTTTTCCTTCTTCTTCTTTGTAGCATCACTTCATGTACTTACATACCATAATCATATCCTCCTAGAGCCTCTATTTTTCCAGGGTGCAGATCTTTAATTCCCTTTAATCTGTCTTCATAGCCTATTCCCTCCAACTCCTTTATCATCCTAGCTGCTCTCCTCTATATTTGCTCCAGCTTCTCTTTATCCTTTCTGCAAGAGAGTGGCCAATTGTACATCACACTCAATGTGGTTTAACTGGTTCTGCATAAAGTAGAACAGGAAAAAAAAAAAAAAAAGGAGTCGGATGCAACATGCGTGTTTATGCCTCCCATGACTGCATTTACCTTTTTGACTAAGACATGGCACAGAGTGTCCCACCTTAATTTCTCAACCCCGATTATGTCTCAGCCATTTCCCACACAACCGATGCTGAGCAGCTGACGTGTCATGTCAAACCCGCAGTTTGGAATTTTGATTTCCTAGCTGGGCTACTTTCTACTTATCCCTGCTAAATCTCATTTTATTCCTCTCTGAACAGTCTCCTAATTTATTCAGATTAAAACGGATTGATTCAGTATCTTAGTTTAATTAGGAAAAAAATGTGATCCAACCACTTTCTTGGGTTTTTGGGGCTGGGGGGATGTTCTGGGGGGTTTTTTTCAGGGTTTTTTTTTTTTTTTAACACTGACTTTCAGCACAGCAATTCCATCTCTCTTACACACCCAATTCGCATGGCAGGGGGAGGTGGCAATGGCAAAGCTTTGGCCCCAATTCAGCAACCCTTTTAAGAACACACACAAGTATAAAAACACAGGATTAGACCTTGGACTTCACCGAGACCGAGGTGTAAAATTACCAACGAACATACATACTTTGTAAAAAGATCCTGTTTGCCAACCTTATTTTACTGTAATTTATATTCTGTTGTAACATTTAAATTTACAGTAAAAGAAAACACTGAGAAACAAGATCTATTCTTGTTCAACAAAATTCTATTCTGTTACATTTAGAGTTGAGGCAAGTCTTCCACTCTTATATAAACCAGCAATACGTCAACAAATATGATTAACAGGGATTATTCACGTCAGTATTTTTCACCCCTGTCCCACAGGCACAACAAAACCTGCGCAGAAGGTGACTGTCACGTCACACACAGCCTGGCAGCTCGCTGTGGGGGCCTTCGCCCACCCCACACCCCTGCGGCAGCAGCAAAGTGCCCTTGGGGAAATGTTTATAAAAATATAATTAAGATAAATAATGACTCCAAGGGAGAACTACAGCTAGAGCATTGCATTCTCTCTGCCACATGCTTTCCCCTTGGAAGAATGCTGTTTAAAAAAGCACTAAAATCGAGAGGACACAAGCCTGCTTCCCCAGGGAAGCGTGCTGAATCATACAGGTACTGTAAATATCATATGCTGCTGCAGGTGCCAGGCGGTCTATTTGTTTGTGTTTACTAAAAGGCAGAACAAATAGTCCCACTAAAACAGAACAACACTTGGCACTGGAGTGATAGGTACCAGAGCAGCCATAAATCACTTTCATGTGTTTAGATCTGAAGCAGTGGGCAACACTAGAGCCTCACCCTCCTTTCTGGGAGGGCCTCTTTGCTGTGCTTTGCCCCTCTCAGGGGCAGCATTGCCATGCAGAGCACACAGCAGCTCAGCATCCTTCCCGAGCATTCCACACCCAGGGAAAACCATGCAGCAGTGGGAAAGAAAGCCAAAAAAAGACAAGAAGTACAGAACAGACTTGCATGACATACGTGGCCAGCTAACATAGTTTACAGCTTTGCAACTTCTGAGTTAATTCACAGTATAAACAACAAGGAAAATGTTTCTTCCGAGCAAGACTTCCTGTAAACTGTTCATTAGAGCGCGCGGGGCGCAGGGCTGTGCACCTGCTGATTAACCATGCGCTCCAAGAAAAAACACAAACCCCAGCCAGCCAGATTGTTCTGGAATTTGCTCTGAGCTGATTTTTCTTCCCCCATGTTATAAACTGGATTCTACAATAAAACAAACAGCAGAACATAGGTTGCCGAGAGTTAAAATCTACTTTTTACACTACATTGACCACAGCACCCACAGGCACAGCTACAATGTCTTTCTATGAATGGGACAGATTGCCATATGGATGCAGACACTGAACAAGCTGTACAACTCCTGGCGACAAGTGCCTAGGGGACTGTCCTATATTAGCACCACCTGTGCTGTGGAAATTGTGCTCTGTGTATGAAATGGTATTTAAGGGCCCATCGCGATGTTATTTTTGAGTATACACAAAAAGGAAAATTACAGTTAAAAAGAATTTGCTGGCTAGCGGATCTGTTGCTCAGTTCCCGAGATCATTTCCCAAAGGAATAGCTCTCCTTTTTATTCATGCAGCCCAACATGACAAGCTGCAACACATATTAGCAGTTTCCCTGCCTGGGCTTATACCATCCTTTTAATGAGAAGAATCTACTTTATAATATACATATGCTTTTTCCTGATCACACAGCAGAAATTACAGGCCTCCTACCTTACCACCACCAGCTATACAGAAAAACACCCCATGGCATTTCACAAACGTTGCTCCAGCAGCAAGCAATGCAATATAAATTCTCCTTGGGCTCCTTCCCCCACCTCTCACTGTGCAGCAGGTAGAGCCACAAATCCCGATTACCAAATTTAAATGTGCATCTCACTACTTTGAAAATACAACCGTCTCTGCCTGACAAAAATAGAGCTCCAGATTAGCACAAGATGTCGAGGGAGTAGGGAGAAGGGAAAAGTAGAGAAGAGAGGTTTGAGCAGTACCTAGCTGCTCTACAAAAAGAGATTTCCCCCTCTCCAAACTGCAAGAAAAAAAAAAAGGATGCCAAGAAAAAGTAAAGTAAAACAAATTGAATTAAAGAAAAACAGTTGTAAAGTGAACATTACAACCTGGGAAAAATGATGTCATTTTATTGAGAAACTCATTTTTTTTTCATTAAACCACAGTGAAACAGGATAAAGTTTATACAGCTTAATGGTGGAGTTTTACTTTAAATGCTGCTCAATATCTTAGCAGTACGATATAACATGATATAACAGCTGTCATACTAACTGCTTCATTTTTATTGAACAGCACAGAAAACAGTCACACAAAAGTCACCTAACTCCTCTACTTCTACAGCACTTTCAAGGGAGTTTCTGTTCTCAGATTGTGCTATATATGTTAAAAAAATAATACAGCTCTCTATCAGCTCCCTGCTCAGCCCTTCAGGACAGTCAGACCTGAGCAAATGCTGAGGAAGGACAACTTGCACATAGGAGGAAATAAAAAGAAACAGAAATCCCCAGTGCAGTAAACCAAAACCAGGTCCCTGTTTTAAGGGTACTACATAAACACCTCTAATAAAAGAAGAGGACAAATTTTCATTGGACTTTAAGTATTTAGGCAGGAATGTTTTAGTAAAAGTTTAACTGCAAAGTGCATGCAATTAACAGAAAGCCATCAGCTATTTCTCTGGTATGTAAAAATAGCATTAAGCTGTATTAAATGCACATGTAAGTATCTCAGTTGCAAGAAAAGGGAGGAGATATGCAAAGCACTCAGATATCAAACAATGATCTGTTGGCCAGATGGAGGAATAAAACAATACATATGCTAAAATTTGGAAAAGTTCTGTTAGGCGTCTGCCAAGGCTCACCCAATCTATTTTAAGTGCTTTTTGATACATTAGCTTAGTGTTTGGAGTTGTACAACTGATGGTTATTACACAGGACCGGAGAGCAGCGAAGCGCTGGCGTGCAGGAGCTCCCTGACGCCGGGGCAGCTTCCCAAACATCAAACCCAGCACCCTCCTTCAGCCAGGGGTCACATCAAATATTCACAGGCTGGTTAACTGCGCATCTTTCGCAGGGAAAAACAAAACAAATAAACCGCTTTTAGTTTAGTGAAGGAATCCCTTAAAAAGCGTGACTAAAGAGCTCTTGGGCAGACTGAGGAGCAAGTGGAATTGTACAACTGATTTAGCACCGCGGCAGACGGTGGGTGCGGGCGATGCAAAAGAGGCTCCACACCCGCATCTGAAAAGCACGAACAATAAAAAGTGCCTGATAAGGCTTAAAACTGAAGATTAACAGCCCCAGGTCTGAGTCACAGCCGGTGTTTTTTCAAAGCTGATTACAGAGAGTGACTCACAGGGGAGCCCGTTCAGTAACTGGTGGAGATTTCTTTGGCACGGGAGTGAGTGCCAAGGGATCAGGCACTGGGACACTTTGGGCTGTACCTGCACAGAATAAACGGAGATGGCCAGGCCAGCGCTCTGCTGTCAGTGTCATCGTCACCAACAGCCCAAGCAGCCCCGCAGCCATTCCAGGTGCAATGAGGAGGACAGCAGCCATGTAGAAAGCAGGATGGTTTATCAGATACCCAGCTGGGCATCCAGCTCGAGTCTCCCACTCCAACCTGGCTCCACAGCAAGGATGGAGGCACCTGAGCTGCCCAGATCAGGGGTAAGAGCACAAGGATCACAATGGGGTTTGAATACATGGAGCAGCTAAATACCTTTTGTGAGGCAAGGCCCCAGAACATCTACTTTTTTAAGGGAGAATGGTCTGAGGTAACCCAATCCAACAGAACTGTGTTGATGGTAAAGGATAATGAACTAAAATCAGCTGCAGGGAGCAACTGAGGGGAGCCGACACGGCTGAGCAGATTTGATGCTGGCACCAGTGCAGAATGAATGCCAGGCACTAAATGGAGAGGCTGGCCAAGAGAGGATTGGGCCCTGGGAGCATATGGACTGCAGGCTGAACTGTTTCATCCTGAGCATTAATAATGGACCCAAGTCTGTAATTCTTAATTGTGCTGAATCCTAATGCCCTCATCTAAGGGCCTTGGGGTTTGATGGAGGATCAGCTGGCATGGAAGATAACAACAGTAAAACACAAGGCATCAAGCCTAACCAGCAGATCAGTGGTCTGCCACGCCATTCCTCACTTCCCTTCACAGCCTTCTCCAGACTCTGTCCTCCTGGCACACTGGCAAGAAAAAGCAACTTTAAAATCCCCTTGTTTATTCCATTTTTTTTTTCCCTATGAGATGGCTGCTTGCTTAGGTGGAAGGACAAGACTCAAGTATAGTTGGAACGGGTATAAAGGCAAGAAGGGAAAGACACTGGACTGTGGGCAGATGGAGAAAGGTCTCTTAGACATGTAGCCTTTAACCGCAACTCTTCACCTTACCTCTGGTAAACAACAGATGCATTTCTTAAACTAACAGGTCTGGACCTTCACTAACTCACTTGTTTATGTACAGCTTCCACCATCCTGCTCTGCTGCAGTCAGTGCAGGATGGTGCCAGGGGATGGGACCAGCACAAGGTGTCCAACAGCTCCATAGCACTCCCACACCTGCCAGTTCTTGCCCATACTGGAACAATCTCTGCCCACTGCAAAGCACTGATGAATTCTGCACTGTTCTGCTTTTCCAAACCTACCCACACTGGGAATATTCCCAAGCATGCAGGCTTCAGGATGCCCAGTGCTCATCATGTTATACAGTTAGTAGCCACCTGAAGTGACTGGGCATCCCCTCTGCTTTGCTTTGATGTTTTTCTTAAGAAAATAATCAAGTTTCTCCCAAATAAGATGCAGTGGAACGAGATGGAAAGTGCGTACTGTCCCTGACATTTCTAAGCACAGCAGATGTACTTAACTGGCTCCCGTTATTTATTTATTTACTTGTGTAGAGAAAAACTGCTTGTTACTGAAGAAATGCTGATAAGATGATGAGAGGTTTGCATGCTGGTTGATGGTCTCACTTTCCCTTCTTCTGAATGAATACAAGTATCTATAACTAAGTATTTCCCTTAGGGTACTGATGACTGAGGTATGTTTATTGCATTGAGTGAATTTATATATATAATCAGCACAATAAACATTATTAAATTGTCTGAGTAAAATCAAAGCATGAAACACACAGACAGTGCTGAATTCTAATGATGCTGAATGCCCATGATTGCATGGGGAAAGGATCTTAACAAGCCTTGATTTGAGCTTTGGCATCCGCCTCACAAATCACACGAAATGTTCTCTCTTTAATAGTGCTGAATATTGATAAATGTCTCTGCACGGCACAACAGGGAAGTTGGTCTCTACTGGCAATCTTTACCAAAGTGTGTTTTTTCCTTCTCTACACTCAAGGGTTTACCCTGAATGATTTAATTATAATTTTCCTTGTGTAAGACAAATTAAAGAGGAGAGTAGGAGTGTCATGCCAAAGCAGATTATTTATCTCCTTAACAGATTGCTGTGCACCAAACCCCAGAGCTGCTGCTGCTGCTACTTACAGAAACTGGGCGAAATGTGGGACAAAAGCATAGATGTAATATACATTTAAAGCCCAAATGAATGAAAGCATTAACCCATTATTTATAGCTGGAATTGTTTCATTCCCAGGGAAGCCATACACACAGAGCGTGCAGAAACCAAGAGCAGCACCACAGTGCTCCCTGGCCCAGGAGGGACAGTGCGTCCTGCTTTCGAATGTGTTTTTGCTTTTTGAACGTCCCGGGTGACTCTGGCCACCCACCTGCCATTTGCTTTTTAGCCATAAAAGAGAACTTTGGTTGTCACTTGGCTCCAAGCACGGCAGCCCCACAGTGAGCAGTGTCACCAGGGTCACCAGAGCTGTGTCCCTGCAGCCTGTGCAGAACCCCAGCCTGGGCTGGCGGCACGGTGAGGCAGGGACACACCAGGCAGCCAATGACTACTGCTCCTGCTATATTAAACTCCATGTTTATACCCAGAACGTGTTTTTACCCAAGACACAGAGCAGAGCTGCTGCTCACCTGCTGAGTCTAACACAGGTGCCTCCTGTCTCGCAGGTCTGGGGGAGCCTCACAACCTGACCTGTGGGACCAGGAACCCCCTAAAACACAGCCTGAACTGTCCCAGTGACATGTACCAGAGATGACAGTGATGATAGGGATTCCCACATAACCAACTTGCCTCCTGCAGCCCACTCTTCCTCAAAAGCCCAAGAGAAAGGGGTTGAAAACAGCTTTACAGCACACCCTGAAAGTTAATGTTACCTGTATATGATTATTTATGGCTGCTGGGCAGTTGTTATGATGTGGCTGTGCTTAACTGTTAGGACACTTACTGATTTTTACTATGTGCTTTTTTATTGTTGGTTAAATCTAAATAAATAGCTCTTGGTTGTATCAGACCAGAGCTAACAGCCAGTTGCACAGAAAGTGCAGAAATGAGGGGGAAAGCCACAAGTCAAAAACCTGCCCTGGCCAGCCCAGGCTGTGACTTACGTGATAGGAAGTAGAAGGGCTGATATGTCCCTGGTGAGCCCCTCCCACAGCCCTATCCGACCTGAGCCTGGACTAGGGACTGCCTCCTAAAGTCTCCTTAGATTTGGTGTGCTGAACCAGCTGGGTACAAGAATATGCGTGGATTTCACTCTAAGTCCAGCAAACTCATGCTCCCACCAGATTCATGATTTTGTCTAGTGTTAACTTTGCTATCAAAAAAATTACTAGACTGCTTGTTCCTGTGCTTTCTCTTTTGCAAGTCCACTAAAAGGTCACATTCTGTGAGCTTTTAAACATACATGCGACGGCAGAGCACAGCAATTCTTCCCTCCTTGCTCACTCCCCACCCCGAACTCCCTGCCTGTAGATAAATACCCTTTCAGAAAGGAAACCAGTGCAAAATACCTCACCAAGAGGAGTTTCTGTGTCACATGAAATCCAGGCAGGCACCACGGTGCCTGATGAGACTGCAACAAAACCCTTAAGTGCATCAGAAGGCATTCTCCTGCCTGTAGTCTCCTGCTGTACTCATGGATAAACATGTAATTCAATCACTGCAGCAAATGGATGGCATAAATCCTCCACGTACCAAAGAGAGGCAGGACAAAGCAAAGTCTGTAGCTCTCTTATTTGTATTTCTAAATACACCTATTTTGTATTTTGATATTTCAGAGAACTCAACAGATATGTAAGAAAAGTATAAAGTAAGCTTAACAACACAGTTATCGATTCCAGCACTGAGGATTTAGTCTTCTAAACTAAAGACAATCTCAAACAATACCATGGCAAATTTATGCCTTCCTAATTAATTTGGAACTTCACTAATAAAAACATGCATATCACCTTGCCTGTAGATCCCAACTGCCTCCAGGCCACAATTACAGGACTCAGACACATGGATTTTCAGGTCTGCTCAACAGTATACACAGAAAATTCTTACTGGGAAACATATTCCTTTATTTCCACTGCATTTCAAACTGAACTGAATCTGTTTCCTGGGTTAGACTGCCATTAGCAGACAGCACGTGTCTCTATTCAGTGAAGGAAGAGCCACCTCGCTGCATGGGTTTTTACTTTATATACTCGGTAAGAAAAACACAGATAAAAAATTTATTGAAAAGCCATAAACCCATCTTGTTCAGTTCTACATGCAGCGAGAAGGGAATTAATTGTTTAATAAACATCAAATTGTTTTTAGTATCCCATGTAAGTCTTCATGAAAACCACGTCCTTGGCACTTACATGCATTATAAACATTTTCACTGATGTTGCCCCACACGTCCTTGCAATGGATATATAAAGAATGCCTTACACACACAGAGTTTTTCCAACAGTGGGTGTGCTCTCCTTTAAAATTTATCTATTCCCAGCAGCACTATTTTCTTAATATCAGAAAGATGTAAGAGGTATTTATATAGATTCCCTATCAATCTACTTTCGGATCACCAGAAATACAAACTCTACGGCTTAAAAATTCCATTATCCTCTTTCTAATGAATGAAAGGAGGACGGAAAGACAAAGCCATCAGTTTCCATAAAATCCAGCTTTCACTAGTGTCTGCTGTAACATTTCTAGATGGGCAAAGGGACTCTCCTGAATGCAAAGGAGCATGGCCCTCCCCACTGCGCCCACTCCTCGAGACCCTTCCTCCTCCTCTTCCTCCTCCTCCGGCAGCGACGCCGAGGCTGCAGCTGGCGCTGGCACCCACGGCCCCGGCGCCTGGGCCTGTCTATCTCCCCAGAAGCCAAAGTTACGTTGTTAGACACGCCTCAGTGAAATCTGGGGGTGTAAAGAAACAAATCTGCAATAAAGCATCCTCTGGAATAAAGCAGAGCCCGCGCTGAGAAGCACGTCAACAGACAACCCCTGATTTAAGCCATTTCTTTTAACAATACAAGCTGAGCAAGTATAAATTAACTCACACTTTTAAAAGCCAAACAACACCAGTTAGCTAATTTTATCAGCGCTTTAAAAAAATAAAAAAATAAAAGCCACTTTGTTTTAGAGAAACCTGGTGAACTCAAGCCCACCCTGTCTTGTGAAAGCAGGGAATACAAAGTAAAAAAAGGCACATATGTTAGATGAGATAGGGCACCAAAATTTGGTAGTAAAATGGGGACTGTACTGACCAACAGATTTTCTAGCTCATCTCCAGCCTGTAAACCCAAAGCACAACAAGAGCACCACCACCCATGATGCAAAACTCAAAAAACCCCAGCTTCTTCACACTTCCCAATATGCTTATCCAATGCACCTCTAATTAGCTAATTGTGACCACATTGATCCAATTAACAACCCATAAAGATCTGAACAAAAGGAGCATATTCTGCCCAGTGGAGACTCTATTCAAGCACGCCAACACCAGACAGAGCAGGGACGTGGAAGACAAAACCGAGGCCAAGGCGTTTGGCCACCGCTCCCAAGTGTTTCGCCATCGTTCTGGGACGCTGCTCCGAGATGCTCCGGGTGCGAAACCCCCAGGCACCTACCTCTCCCGTTTAGGAGTGTGGACTGATAGCTGTCCATTAGTTGAGGCATGTGGGTTGATGATTAAGGAGGTCTTGGAGGGCGCGGAGGAGGAGACGCAGGTGGTGGACAGGTCCAGGCTGCTGTGGTTGTTGCTGGCTGCCTCCTCCGCTGTGTGCGAGCTTGTCACTTCCTTCCAGAGCTGCTGCAGTTCTGTTGGAATCATGCCTGAAACAAACAAATTGGATAATTAAATCAATTAACAGCTAATTCGGCCGTCTTCAAACAGTAATTAAATCAAAGAGTCAGTAAACAAAGCCTAGTGTTAGTTTTGCCTGTGTGTGTTTTTGCGTGCGTATTTTTTTTTTTTTTTTAATACGAAATGCTAATACTGCACTGCACGACTCTGCTACGCTCTGGCATGACACCTGCAATACTCATGGAATGCAGAATCTGGGCTGTGGGGCAGGGGGATCCACACAACACCACACCCACCCCAAATACCATGTGAAATACTTTAATTTCTTGTAATTTTTGGACCAAAAGCCCATTTTCAGAGTCCCTACTTGAGCAAAAATCACCCCCACGCCCACACAGCAAGGCTGACAGCAAAGGTGGTCAAGGCCTACTCCGTGTTCAGCTAAGAAATTAAATTTCTTTCTTTTCCCACAATTTTTTTGCCTTTTTTTTTTTTAAGGAAAGTGACAACTTTCTAACTTGTTATTAAAAACAAGGAAGGTCTTAGGAGAAAAAATGCTCAGCTTTATTATTATGACAACATGAACCACAACATGACTAATTTTGTGCTTAAGTTTTAAATGATGACAAATAGCTTTGTTATTAAATACAGTTTTTATTAATCACTTTTAGACGTAAATTATGAATTCATATTGTCTTCCTGAAATGCTTTTCAAATTTTAACAGTCAAATTGATTATACTATGATTATTTCATTAACACACCTATCTTTCTCATTAATTTTGGTTTCTCGAACTGCTCACTTAATTGATGGATGTGTCTACCGAAAAACTGTGTAACTTTCCATACAAGTAACACTATTATTACTGTCATTTCTTAGATCGATGCTAATGAGCCATTCAAAAGCAAAATGAAAACAGAAAATAAGATTCAAGAAAAAATAATAATAAAAAATTGTATTTTTTACAATGTGCCAAAGTGGACACCAGGGTTAGGAGACAACATTCAGGAACTAATGCAAGTGAAAGCTGCAAACTCCAATGGGCCAAAAGGAAGGTGAACCATGTGCTCAAGCTGAGATCATGCTTTTGGAGAACGCTGATGTTTGTGACATGATCAAACAAGTCAAGTTTCTCTCACTGCAGACTCTTTCAGTGCTCTTTCAGAGAAGGCCATGGGAAAAAATTAGCAGTAGAGACACGTCACTCAAATATCCAGGGAAAAAATAATAATAGCCAGTGTCTGTGTGTTTTTAAAGAGGTTTCTCATCAGTGTGCTTCCAGCTCATCGTTTGGGTGACTGTTCATTGTTTCACCATGTTGCAGCTCTGGAGCTATCCTAAGGAAACCTGCCATTTTCTGAGTGTACAGCAGCAGCTCACACAGGCATGTACCTCACCCAACCTAAGGTACTGAAATAATAATAAAAAAAAAAAGCAGTATGCATTATATTCATTTGAAACACATAATAAAAAATGCCAAGGTCTAAATTTAATTTATTTTTGTCATTTAGAATACAATGGATAGATAATCATCTCAACGTGATCAGCCAAACATCTTTACTTTGCTAAACTGTTAAAGATTTTAATTATGCTAGCTTTGGAGAGCACTGGTCTAATGAGGCGATAGACTCCAGAGAATCTAAGTGGTTAAGAACTGTGAAATGAGTCTGATAGGATTTTTTTATATTCACCGTGGATCGTTTGCATATCAAAGAGGAGTAAATTATTGCACGACAGACCAATAACCTTCCCCGCCTTTCCCAGAGTAGCATTAACAAAAACAGTTGGTCTCCGGTAACGGTTCACTACAAAAAAGTGCTGAAATCCTTAAGTATCTGCAATTAATATATATTATGGAAGAGGCTTCAATTTATACATTAAGTGATCAGATATTCTTAGGACCCATCCGCTTCTCTAAAGCCACGTCATTTTCCTTTCATCAGCCCCAAATGCCAATTATATTTTGATGGATTTTGTCCCAAATGAGCATTTAGTTATTAGACATATTCAATTATTACTTGTCCCCCGGAATTAAATCTCTGAGCAAATTAAACAAAGAAAAAGGTCAGTACACAAGCCTGTGTCCTGTTTTGCTGTGTGGGGGCTATTATTTTCAAACACCTTGCAAAGTGACAGTGTGGGATGTATTTTTAGCTAACACACTTGACAGGACTGTCTGCGCACTAACAATTACCTGTGAGCAGGGCTGACCCTTACACACTGTTTACTCAGTTGAAACAATAGTGAATAGACTTGTCTGTTGATGATAACATATTGATATGAGACCGTATGAGCCGACACCTATTTTTATTTTCCAGAATAAGCAAATAGGGAAAGAATAAGCGGCCTTTTTTTTTTCCCCCTTTTTTTTAAAATCTGGATTTCTGCAGGTTTTTAATTAGAAACAGGCTACCATCCACTCTCCTCTCCCTGTTCTCATCTTTCCTCTCTTCCCAGTCACTTCTGGATCTACCAATGCTTTATCCCAAGGAAAAGCCTGAAAGTGTTACAGACATTAAAACAGACGTACACATGATATTTATGCCTCAAAAAGTCAAGGTGTTTGGTCTAACTTCCTATACAAGTGTAACTCCCATTAGTACTAATGACAACCGTACCACAGAAGGAGAGAAAAATAAAATATACCCAGTTGTGTGAGGGAAAATGCTGGAGATAATAAGGATTTTAGGCTGGGTGACATTAATTTAAAGCGCTAACTATGATGTCATACATTTCTGCATATAACCCCTTGTCAAAAAATTGATTACATCACCTGATTAATAAACTAAAATTAGAAATATCCTCTCTTCTCCTGCCCTAAATTTAGTTCCTTTAGAATAATTCTGGAGAGAATTCCTGACTAGCCTGTCAAACTGGGCAGCTGAAAGGCATGCTCATCATTCATCCAGCAAAATGGTTAAATAAAATAATAGAACAAATGGCAAAAGCAAGTCAAATAGATCCACGACCACTCGCAATAAATTATGTAATTTACCATTTAACAGTCTCATTTTAACAGCGAGAGTTAAATTTCAAGTCAGATTCCCAGAACTGCGCTGCAATTACCCGAGATGGCTGCAACTTCCTACGGACCAGGAGCAGGATTCAGACCTGAAACTGCCAAATCTACGGGAGCAATCGGGCACCCGGATGTCTCAGCCCTGTTATTTTCACTCGCTGGTGATCTCAAGTGTGATCTGCAGTTTCATTTTGAAGATACTAAAGATCTCACTCTCGCAGCTCAGAACACTGCTGAAATGGGGTTTATTTTTAAATTGCTGCTATGTACAGATGTAAAATCTAGATTATAGAAGTGTCTAAACACTAAACAGCAAAGATTAGACAAATATAACATTAAAGGATGTGCTATTTTGTTGAAGACAATAGGCGAGCACTAAAAACTAAAATGAAACTAAAATACAGCTTTAAACAATCTATTAGTTCTGAAAACATAACGAAAATATCACTTACGAGGTAGCGCTCTCTCCTTGGAAACATTTATTACTATTACAGATACTTAAGAATAAAAGCAAAATGCTTTTAACTGAATTCACAGCTACATTTACTAGAGGGATGATTTTATTTCTTTTACATACACATTCACAGTATTTGTCTCAGTCTTGCAAACTGTTCTGAAAACAAAAGGGCATGAGAGATGTAATTTTTTTTTTAAATAAGAAGTGTCCATTACCAATTATTTTAAACTATAGCCCTGGCTCTTCATTGCATTTTTCAGGACAACTAGTCCTCTTGATTATGAAAGAAAATGTAGGCACAGGTTTAAAAAATGTATGTTGTGGGGACAGTTGACAGATTACTGCTCACGGAACTCAATTTCCCAACCCCAGGTATCACCGGCTCAAAGACAAACAGAGTTGCTCAACCTCTTTGTGTCCTTGTACCTCCATACCCAGGTGACCATGTTCAAGCAAGCAGAAAGTTGATTTAAACCTCATAATGACATCAGTTTTAAGCCATCATCTCTCTGATAAAAAGGAATAAAATATCGTGCTGGATTGCAACCCGCCTCAAGTCTCAAGTCTCTCTTTCCTGCCGGCTCCTGCTGCCCCCAACGCTCGCAGCTCATTTCCCTGCCAGAACCAGCCCTCTCTGCTTATGTTTGTGTCGTCTCTGGCATGCAAGTCAGCAGCCCTCAGGTTTTAAATACGCTCCTGGGCGAGGACTAATAGTTACACTTCCCTGCTAACCATATCAATCAATGCCACGACGGCTGAATTACCTACTGGTGTCTCCGATGTGTTACCGCACAGATTACACTTCATGCATCACCACATTCATTTCTTTCACATTACACATGAGCGTGTCTTGTCACTGCCCAATTGCCCTCCTTTGGACAGCTTAACTGATGGACTATACAATGAACCGTACTGAGCCAACTTAATGGTATAGGAGCTGTGGGAAAAATTAGAAAGGTTGAAGCTTGAGTCCGGTGGGTGTGTGGGAACAGCCTGGGATGCTTCCAACAATAAATCTGAAGCGTAATTAATGCACGTTACTACGTTTTGCAAGCGTAAATGGCATTTCATCTACGTGCCCTTTTTTCCTGGACTCGTTTCATGCCTTCTTCCCATCACTCTGCATCGATAGTGACTGACCAGGTACTGCCCCAGGCCTGACCCTGCAGCTCCCAGCTGGGCACCACCTTCCCGTGGATCAGCCTCTAACTCCTGCACAGTGCTGCTCTATATCAGACATTCAGCTTTGGGATGCTGGGAAGTTAAAAGTGAGACTTGAGGAGTCAGGAGTCAGGCCCCCAAAAGCTCGGCCTCTCAAAACAGGAGTTAAACACTCAAATACTTTTCTGGGTCTGGCAAAAATAAGCTGAAATAAAGCATGTCAGCCACACAGCAAAGTAGGCTCCAGTCCCCAGTTTGGTCTCTTTACCCATGTAAGTTAATATTCACCAGCCACCTCACTCTCTTCTTTTGCAGCTATGTACACAGGAAAAAAAGGAGGGTGAAGAAGAGAAGTAATTTCGTCTCGTCTCCTCCATTTAAGCGAACAGAGCCGCACGTAAATTCATTGTGTGATTTAGAAACTAGGAGCAGCCCTAAGGCTGCTTTCAAGATCCCAAATCATTCAACCTGGGCTGACTCAAGCTATAAAGGTGAGTGTTCAAATTTACTGTGGGGCAAGGGAAGGAGAAGGCAGGATTATTCAGAAATACCAGCATCATGGTTGATGCCATTGCATGCCTGAACCATGCCAAGCCCAAAGAGTCTGCTTTAACCACAGCAGCCAGAGCTCAGGCAAGTCTGTTAAAATGTCCCAAGGCTTGCAGACAAACCCAGTTTAAGAAGCACAATAATAAATTTAAGCCAAAAAATCAAAGAGAGCATAAAAATCCAAGGTTATAATCACTGTCAAAAGTATTGTGGATTTAAGTAGTGCTTTCAGTGTATCAATGTCTTAAAAAAAATAAAATAAACTGGGATTTCAGCAAAGCAGTAACTTCTTGCAGAGTGCAGGACTGAATAAAGATGTAGGAGGATCTAATTGTCAATAACACCATTAGAATTAAACGGAGTTAATCCCAATTTGCCTCAGTGTAGAGGGAGGAACAGAAGCAGCGAGGCAGTGACACGGAGGCCGTGTGAGCAGCCATGGAGAGCAGCCGTGTCCCCTCTCCCTGGCAGCCACAGCCAAGGGCACTCAGAGCTCCGCAGCCTGTGGGTCAGAGCTGCTCTGTGCCAGCTCAGCGCCAGGCTGCAGCCAGGAAGGCCCAAGGAGCACATCTGGGGAAGGAAAAGCTGCTCTCACACACCCTTAGCCATGAAGTCAGCACCAGGAATCAATAAAAACTCCTCCTGTGAAGGATTCCAAGCCCAGATGAGTACAACCGGCAGCTCCAAGTCCACCAGACCGGCTACAGCTGTGCAAACTGCATGTGAACTCCAAGCCCTCTGCTCCCCGCCAGTCAGGGCAGCCCAGGATTGCAGCACCGCCCTTCTCAAAAAATACCTTTAAAATGCCCATCCTGCCCATCAGCATCTTTCTGTGCTCATTATTTTATGAGCCTGTGAGCTCTCTCTCTCTCTCTCCCCGCGTGACAATTCCACGTGAGTGGGCACACGTGCCCCGGCTCTGCCCCCCAAACCCCTCACCTACCTTGTGCAAGGGGTTGCAAAGGCAGAGTGGGCTGCCCAGGCTGGATCGTCAGCAGCCCCTGACGCTGCAGAGACAGGAGGTGCTGCTGCTGCAACTGCTGCATCTGTAAGAGCTGCTGCTGGAAGGCCAGCTGCTGTGTGGCCACTTGCTGCTGCTGGGGCTGGAATAGATTAAAAAAATAAATAAAAATAAGAATGCACACTTGTTAATACAAGAGCAAAGCAGAGGATTTACTGGGCTCCTTGTCTCAACTTGCTTCATTTTCTGATGGCAGCCGCTCAGTATCAAGGCCAAGCCAGCGAGCCCACCACCCCTGGCAAAGACCCCAAGGGATGTCTGGGTGCTGGAGCTAACACAGGGCTGCAGATTCCCATCTCCCGTCGTTAACATTCATCCAACCTAAATCCCTGCTGCCATCCTTGGTGCACATGTTCATGTTTTACCCCAGAAGTGGCTCTGTTTCAGTGGTTGGGTAAAGCAAACGCTGCTGAAAATCCTGGGTAATTCTTTGAGGCAGAGAACATGAGAATCACACCCCATGATCGCATCACACTTAGATGTAACAAGAAACCCTGCACTGTGCTCTGTTTGCTCATTCAAGGGTTGTCTCAACTATTAAGCCAGTTCGACTGGCTTAATTTATGGTATTTTATACTTACTCTCTCTTCTTCATCCATCAAGCCCCACAATACTTTCCGTTACACTGGAATTATTCTGTGCTGTATTTAAGGCTGCTACTTCTGCACTTTGAAATTTTTAATTATTCTCACTAGAAAGAAGATGGAGTTGCTGTACTCCACAGGGATGTGAACCTTGAACCTTCGAGGTGTAAAAGAACATGTTGCTTTTCTCACTACTGTACCCAGAGAAGCTTTTAACTACTCTGTTTATCACTTCTGACATAAATAAATGAGAAAAAATCAGACCTTTGAAGAAGAAAAACTTCATCTAATATTGTTAATTAGCCATGACAAACGATGAAATAACATTGTAAATCTTTCATAGAAACAGCCACTAGATTTTAATTACACACATTCATAATTTAGCAAACAACATCTTACTTGAATGTGAGTGTTTAATATGTACAGTACTCGAGGCTTCAGAGTCCTTAATTTTGTTCAGTTAAGGAAGCCTCTAGGTTTTGCTTCCATGCTCATCTTGTATTTTATTTGCTTTGTTCTTTAAAATCCATGAAAGGCTTTGCATTTTGATAAATATCTTTTTATTTATTGTACAATGACAGGAGGAAAACTTTTGTTGTGTAAAACATCAATACATCATGCCAGTGTTTAGCAGTTCCTTGTGCTAGCCAAAAAAAATTAATGTAGATTTCCTTAGTAATTATCTGAGTGATAGAAAGATAATACAGTGCAGTAGTACAATAAATAGAAGGAAATTATCTAATATCCCTAATCTGCTAGGAATCATATCAAGGTGGAGGTCTTATACACATTATGGCTAACAATTATGGAAAGAAAATTAACTCTTACCAAACTGCACTCTTTCACAAACCCCAGCCAGATCCCAAGCTTTCTGTCGCCCTTCCTTGACACCAAGCCAGAGGATCACTGGCCCCATTCCCTGCTGGTGTTACACAGGGAAAAAGGCCCACCAGAGCTGCTGGAGCAGGACTGACAGACACCAACTGAGGGCTTGACCCCCACCTTCTCATACCACCATGCCCCATCAATCCTAATACTGCAACCAGCTTTATACCCACAACTCTGAGAGCCAGTCATGCTATTCATCTTATTTATAAACTCAATTTATCTTATTTCCAAAGAAGACCTAGGACTTCAGGAACACATTTAAACAAATAGGATATTCTGAAACTCTGAGAGTTCGCATTTCTTTGCAACAGCTTGCTCAGACACATCCATTTGTTGCAACTATTTGCAACAGCACCATATGCATGCAGGCCCCAGCAACAGTTGTAGTAAGAGCTAAAGTAGTGTTTGCCTCCATAAATATTAATTTTAAAACATATGTATATACTTAATATATTTATATTAATACATTTCTATTATTAGTACTAGGTGTAGTAAGCTGTGTTTTACCTATTTGCCATCTGAGTGCAAAGTTAGCACACGGGGTTTTTTTAGAAAAAACCCTTTATATCAATCGACTGATGCCCGTTCGGTTGTCTTCTCAGCTATCCTAAGAAAAGCTCTTGAACACACTCTACTTTGAAAAGCCAGGATATAAAAGTATACAAGGCCCATTGTCCAAGAAAGAATTTAAAAGCAAGACACGTTGCCAAACTGCGCTCCCCACCCAGTTACCAAACACAGGATACAAGGCAGTTTGTTTACTTCTCACAATTGAATGCATACAAAAAAGGTCTCGGTGCAGTCCTGTTGTCAGGTCAGTAGGCAGTGTTAAAATGCTGAAATATCCTGATAAAACTTGCATTTCTGATCCCCTCCCTAAAGCTTCTGTCAAAGGTCTGTTTTCCTTTCTTAGGTTACTCCCTACTGCCTAACATAAACTGTCACAGTGCCGGAGGACAAACGGCCCTGCTCGGGAAGCAGCGCGCTCCGTCCAGCGCCGCGGCTCCCGGCTCTGGGGAGCCTCAACTGCACTGGGGGGGCACAGGGCTGAGACCCCACCCCAGCACCTCTGCCCCTCGCTGGCGGGCACTGCTCACCCTCTGCTGCACCGCGCAGGCCTCGAGTAAAACCCCCAGCAACCTCACTGGGGTCCGTGTGCTGCTCTGCTCGGGGGTCGGATCCCTTTCACCAGCGGGGCTGGGGAGGTTTGTTGTGTTTTCCTTCTTTCACGACAGCACAATAGGACAAGGCACTCACAAAATGACTTGGGGGATGCCATACATGAATACACTTGTTCCATCTGTCAAGGTACACGCTCGGCCCTCGTTAGCACGGCAGCTGCTGGCCCCCACCACGGCACTGCCCGTCAGTTTTCAGTGCCAGAGGGAGGGGAGAAAATAAAATAATACAAGACCACCTTTCCCATGCTAATTTAGAAAGAATAACCTCCTTAAGCTAGGCTGAACAAACCTGTGGGGTGAAACGCATTGTTGAAATGGACCTCCACTGAAACCATCAGCAAAAATACTCCCCCCACAAACCCCTAGAATAAGCTGAAGAGACTTAGGTCCTTGTTCTCTTTCCAGCTATCGTGTTAAAATGCTCTTCTTGAAACAGGAAGGAGTCCTTTCTTATTGTCGCTTTCGCTAGTGTAATATCAGAAGTGTGACCACAGTAAATCAGTGTGTTAGATATTGAAATGCCATCACATTGTCTAACGTCCCTTCTTGTCTTTTTTAACACAAAGTATTTTTTTTCTTTAAGCTCCAAGCCCTCATCTTTGTGTCTGAGATGCTCTCCTGTCTGACAACAGCAATTTAGAAGAGTTAACTTTTATCGTTCATTCTGCTGTGTAACTTTCCCCTTCAAATTTCTTTATCTGCCCTCTGAGCTCATCTGAACTTTCATGTTCTCCCAGCATGCAGGCTTGCATTCAAAACTATGTCTAATAGACCAAATAAGAGGTTAATAAGAAGTGGCAACAGAAAGAAAAAATACAATCCCTGGTAACTGATAAGAATGACAGTGGCAGCCCTTTATTGTTTGTCTTCAAATATAGAGTTAAAGATCTTTAAAAAACTAAATTTTGACGCCTTTGAAAAGAAAGAAGCACAAAATAACAACAGGGGGTTATTGCCTGCCAGCCACAGGGGAGAAGCTCCATAATTCTTATTCTCCCTTTTGAAGGCTGTTAGAAATCTGATTCAAAAAAGCAACAGCAGAAGGAGAAAGCCTCTTGAGGCTATCGCCATTTCCTGTGATCATGCATAATGCGTTTCAAAAGTGGGTTTTTACCAATTCTGTTGATCAATTGCACCTCCTTCATATTCCCTCTTTTTTCTGCTGTGTTTACATCTGATGTGACTCAATGACAAGCGCTGTCTGAGACTGTGAAACAGACCTGTCATGTTGATTTATGGGCGCATCAAACCACGACTTGTCCAAACTGAAGCTCGCAGTTCATTAATTAGAGAGTTGTGACTTTGAAGTCAGCTTTCAGACTGTGGTTTTTAACATTTGGCTTAATTTATATGCTCTTGAATGTGGATCTCTAAGGAAAAAACTGAAATTCCCTTCTTGTCTTTGAACTTCTTTTGACCGCACAATAATCATTTCTTTGTCCAGAGTGATGCCTGCATCCCAGAGTCATTAACGCGCATTGAACTGCCACTGATGAGTAAGCCCTACTGAATTAGAAAAACAGCCAGCAAAACAAAGCTGAGAGCATTCTGCACAGTGATATCTCACAATTACATGCCTTCCCTCCCTGTGCCATTTCCATTTTAATTACTGTTAGTCCTTTAGATTTACATTTTAGACACTTTTTAATCTGTTCCCTTTTTATTATAGTGGCGCCCGTAAGCGCGCTATGGTTAAGGTTGTGTCAGCGTTTCCATTATAAACCCCCCTGTTTTCAGGGGTTTATAACTCAGCTGGAAAAATTCACTCTGGGTTGAAACTTGGCACAGGTGGCACGATTTGCCGAAATTTCAAGGGGGCTGGGGAGCAGAAATTGGTGCATGCTTCGAGTAACACCCCTCGTCAAGTGACACAAGCGCTGCCACTATCGCCGGACATCACACTCAGTGTCTCACGCCAAGAGCGAGCTTTCTAGGATTTACCTAAGACGGCACTGATGTCAGATTAAACAGGACAGTCTCAAACTCCTCAAGACTTAAGAGGTGGACTCAGCACCTTAATAAAAATGTAACTGTAGGAAAATTATATTGAAGCACACCAGAAAGAACAAACGAAGTTTTGGATGTGGCAAGTATTTTGGAAGGGAAGTGTATCTAAAGGACAGGCAGAAATTACCCTGGTCTGTCCCCTCCAGTTAAGGACCATGGTAGCATCAGAGCAAGGTCTCCTGCCACCTCTTCTCTGTGTCACCACTGACGCTGCTCCAGTGTGGTCTCTTCCTGCTCAGCCCATGCTGTGAGAAATGCTCAACCAGAACCTCTCTGGCTGCAAACTGCAAGCCCAAACTCAACACCTCTCAGCATTCTGCCTTGTTCAGAGAGGACAGCAGGAATCTGGGCCTGCTGCCTCGCCCCCTCCCCTCTCCACCGTAACCAACTCCCCAAAGCACTCTCCCAAGATACAAGTCTAGATGCCTGCTCCAGGACTCATACCGAACAGCGAGGCCTGGTCCCCTGCTATAAAATATGTGGCAGTGAGCAAATGGAAAGCACAGGAAAACACAGGCGAAAACAGGACAATAACTCTGAATCTGAAAGCTGAGGCCCGATAGAGTCAGTTCAGTTGTGCAATCATTTATAAGATGAATGACAGTTTAATAGCCACTAGACAGTCCCCGGGGATCTGTGGTTTGAAAGTAAAATGGGTATTGTCTGTACCTCTTTAGGCTGTTTTCCAGCATGTTGTTGCTGTAAAAGTTGAAGCTGCAACTGTTCCTGTTGTTTCTTATAAAACTCTTGAAGCTGCTGCTACAAAGAAAAGGAAAGATGGTAAGTAACAAAGTGGAGAGCCAATTCAGTGTCCCTTTTGGTGTAACACACAAACTGTGATTTGAAAAATAGCATCCTTTTATCTGTAATGGTCTGACCTTTAGTTTGAAACTCAACAATAAATTCAGTGCACACTGACTATTCTTGGCATTATCGTTTGAAAAGTAATCTCCAAAATGAACTGATGAAAAACATACCATTTTCTACACAAACTAATTAAAATAAGGCAAGGAATGACCTTTGATTGTAACAACAAAGCCAAAATGCCCTTGCTGAGAGAGCCTGGCGAATCTCTGTTGTGAAACACACATGCTTTCTAAATGATAGGGTTTGACTGTATTAAGTGTTGTTCAATACATGCATAGACATCCTGGGAAATGCTCTCCTCCTCCCGCTCCCCAGATGTGCTCTACGCAGGCAGCGCTCCGGCGCGGGCAGGATGGAGCCTGGGAGCCAGGAGGGAGCAGGCAGGGTCAGGCTGGGCGGATGCTGACACCCACCCAGGGTCTGTGAGACCCTGCTCTGCCAAACCCTGTGATAACAGAGCCTCGGGGCCTGTTGGTGGCCAACTTCCAGCTGAGAAAGGACCACGGGCTGCGAGCAGCACTGACACACAGCCCAGCATATGCTGGCTGAAATCAAACAGGCTTGCAAACCTCTCCACTTTTATTTCCACCGTTTCCACAGCACTTTATGGTTCCAAACGGAAATAATGAGGTCTAAATTGGGATATGGCCCTTCTACCTTGTTTATTCCCATTAGTCAGGGCATACCAAGCCTTCTGGGGGATGTGGGCAAAAGCAACAGGGACATCTGCCGAAGTCCTGACACTTAAATATGCATCTGTACTATTCAGCTGATCTTGGAAACACTCCTAGCACTGCTCCCTGCATTTGTTTCCAGAAGCTATTTCTAGAATTAAAAACAAAAGAGCAGTCAGTTCAGCTCAGAGCATGGCTGCTCCAAGGTTCAGACCTGAGATGTGGGCAGCTTCTCTCCCCAAGAGTGTTCCAGGAGGTGAAGCCTCCAGCATCCACAGGGGCCACCTGAGCAGCTGTTAAGGAAACAATTACCTGTTGAAGCATGAGTGCCTGCTGCTGTTGGAGCAGGACTTGGAGTTGCTGGGGAGTTAGCACTTGTTGCTGGAGGATCTGCTGCATTTGCTGGGGAGTGATCACTTGAGGTGTCATCATAGCCACCGACACTGGAACCTGAAGGCCAAGAGGAGAGAAAGAGGGTCAGAGCACATCACCACAGCTCATCCAGCAACCCCGTGCCAGGGGAGCCCATGCCTGGCATCCATGGGGCTGAAGGTGAGAGTCCTTACAGCCTACCCCCACCGGCACAGAGATACTGACCACACCTTCCCAGCGACTAAAGTCCCCTTTTCCAAAACACTATTGGATGAAAATTCTTTAAAACAAGTAATACGGTAAAGATTTATTTATTTTTAGAAGAAACCATCAGCTGGGTCCTTTCCTCCCAGAAAGTCCTTGCCTACAGTGGCGAAATCCAACAGCCAAATATCCCGCGCTGATGAGATCTAGATCCTATTACCACAGGTTTTTCAGAAAATTGAAGGAAGGCTCAGTGATGTGAATAACAGCACTAGACTCCTATGCAATTTTTACAGAAAGGCCCTACCACGATGTCTTTACCATTCCATATTCACCCAGCATACAGATGTCTTCAATTCTTTCATATTATGTGAGATACCATTAAAAGCCGCTTTCCATGACATTTCAGTGACAAACAGCTACAGTGATGAACTTGATAGCATTTCATATTTGCAACTGTTAACACGTTTCTGCACGGGCATCTTTGCAAGGAACCTGTACACTGTATCTGAAAGGATGATGTCTTGTTCAGATAAAACACTGACATTAAAATGACAGGCTGTCTTGGCCAAGGTTACACAAATTGTATTCAAGCGGATACCTAATGACAATGCTATGAATTCTGCAAGCTTTCTAGAATGTAATTTAGCTATTCAAAATAATCACTGCACTTGTGTTTAATTTGCAGACTACATGAGAACCATTTTGTCAGTCCCAGTAATGCAAGAAGACTATTTCCCTAGAAACCCACCCCTGTACCCTCCACCCCAAAAAAGGAAAAGAAAAGGAAGAAGAAAAAACAATAGAGGAAAAGACAAAACCCGTATGAGTTTTAACAGTAATATTGAAGCACCTTACTTTTCTATAGTTTCAAATCAAATACATGACAGCACAAAACTAAAAGCAGTAAAGGATATACTTTGCTAAAAAGGATCTCCTGTCATCTCATGTATTACAATAAAAGGTAATAATATGTTTAGCACTTTTTCCGTGCACCACTTTTTAAAAAAATCAGCAGACAATAGCTGATCAGAAGATAAAGGAGTTTAAAAAAAAAAAAATCCTCCAGTGTAGTAGTAAGCAAGGGAGAAATGCAGTATTAATTTTATGTAACATAATGTCTTAATATGCAGTTTATCTTGACTTTTTCACATGATTTGTCCTGTCATTTGCATAGCAAGCTCTCATTCCTAATTTCACAGTCATTATGCACTGATGTCCTGATTTCTCAGCATCACTAATCTTGATGAACTAAAAATGGTTCCTGAAGGTCAGACGCATGTACAGTGCACATCTCCCCGTGTTGTTGTGTACACGTCATGTGCCAGACACTGCCTCCAAAACATTCGCCTGAGCAAAGCCCAGCAAGGGCTTGCATGCCTCTGACAGCCCATTAATGTGGACATGGTGAGGTCCTCTGAGCATTCCCTGTGGCACAGCACGTTCCCACATTGCTGATGGGGTCCAGGCTGGTGTGAACGCTGGCAAAGGGAGATTTAAGTGCAGGACAAATACCAGAATCACCAAAACCAGTGGCCATTCTCCTGTGGCCAGTGCCGCATCCCCGTGCCTATGAGAAAGCCATCACCTCGCCATGCAGGACCAGCTCTGAGGCCACTGAGTCATGAGGATGGGTAATCCCAGTAACTCAGAATATCTTAATCCGTAGTCTCTTAAAAACTTTTCTGGGAGTAGAATATTATTTAATTAAATCCTGCCATCACTATCTTCACCCCGAAGCGTGACTCACCTTCATTATTCTCATCCCCAGAGAAGTTTACTTTACCCTGGGGTTTGTACTGCCTCTCATTGAAGTTGGACCAAGCAAACAGAAGAGGAAGCATGTTTAAGTATGTTTTCTGTGCCCTTCTTGGAAGATAGACAAGACAAATACTCTTCAGTCAGATTTATGACGACAAGCGGGGATACAGACAGGAATAGGGTGGGGTGCTGTAAACCCTACACATCGGTGATTAATCCAAAGGGCCACATTCTGCCGTCAGCTGGGCAGGGACAACTCCCATTCACTTCCATGGCCTTTCTGCACGTTTATCTTGGGACAGATCTGGCGATTAGGCCCTGTCTTTGAAAACTGGCCATGTACCTTCCAGTAACAAATCTCTCAGCTGCACACTCCTTGCTGAAACAGAACCACTTAAGTAGACAGAAAAAAATAATCACGTATGTGTGGCACACAGCTACAGAGTACAAGCACACAGAGTACAAATTTGTGTCGGTCCGTTCAGCTTCATTTTACCACCTGAAACCACATTTCCACACCGCACCTGCGCTTCTAAAGAAGGTGCTGCCTTCCATTTATAAACACAGCTAAGAGCCACATTTAGCCAAGGCCTGTACTTTAGTTTATCACGAGAGCAACTTACGGAAAGCTTGCACAAACAAATTCAAACAAACCAGAAACTACGGTGTTAAAAATTACAACACACATACCGGACAAGCGTGGGCACATACGCACGGTCTGAGGGACTTTAAATAGTTAAGAATGATGGCCTATATATCCACTCTCTTAACTCCCAACGTCCAACTTTTCCATGTAGCTAGTCCCTGGTAATACTAGGAATCAAAGGGCATGCAGCACCAGCAATAGGCTATTATAGCCCACACTTTATTACCCATTACTACCGAGGTCATTAGCGGTAAGAGTGATTGTACCGGTCTTAACCTATTGATCATTGTAACTACTATCATTTAATCCCGTGTTGAATGTCTGGAAAGCTGCTAAAGGCACACAAGAGAGAGTGCTTTAGTGATGAGAAATATAGCCAAAGCTTGGAAATTACACTTTGATTCATAAAATCTAGCCAGTGGTTTAAATCAATAGTATTTAAAACAGTCATGTAAGTTCTTAACTACAGCTCTCTAATATTTATGGGTCCCTTTTTGAGTGTATTCAGTCAAAACTAAACTTTATTTTAGATACTGTGCAATATACTTTACATTATGTTAGATAAAAAATATTTATTTCTGATATTTTGTCTGATAGTAAGTGAAACCTAAACCAAGAGCTATAAATTCATTTTAGATTTCTATCTCTCAGATGTCAACTTAAATGTGTTGCCAAAAAAAATTACAAACCAACTTTAAAAATGACTTAACTGTTTAAGTACATGAAAATGAGCGTGTTTTATGAGTTAACAATGAATCACAGAAGGCAGTTTATGAAGAACTAAAATAATACTGTCTTACTGCCTTCAGGGAGTTGAAGTTCAAATTAAACTACTGGCAGATATATTTAAAGAATGCTAAGTTAGCATGCAGAGAAGAAATCAATCTTTTATTTTTTCTTTCAAGTTGTTTATTTCTATTCTACACTTGAAACATGATTGTTGTTATTGATATGATTAATGAACTATTTTTGGTATTGTTGACTGATAACAATGGGGCGTGGTAGATACCCAGCTGCATGTAAACCTGGCAGCAAAGGTAAAAATACAGCTGCAATTTGGCTTTGGGAGCTGTGCTAGTATGGACCTGCTGACATGCTAATACCATCAACGGCAAAAAATGTCTTTAATACTCACAATTGTCTTTGCTCACTGTTTCTCCCAGGGTTTTGCCTCTGCTCCTCCGCATCCCCCAAAGCCCTCCCGGCCCCGCAGTCCCCTCTGAGACCCTCCCATTTCAAGCCCTATAAACGCCCTATTTTGGTGAGACCGACCAAGGCAAACTTCCACAAACTTGGGCCAAGCTCCCCTTTAACTTCCCCACGAAATTACAGCAGGGATGCATTTGTCACTCCTCCACACAACCCAGACAAGGGTCACGGGGATGAAAATGATTTAGTCCTATTTAATCATCTCCATTCCCTCATTTTCGATGATATTAATATAATTAAATACTAGCTAAATAATTTCAAGTAGTTTAATCTTGTATGAAGCAAAAAAAAAAAAANTGAAAACATGTAATAAAAAAAAAAAAAAAAAAAAAAAGAAAAAAAAGAAGAATGCCATTTTCACACCCTGTGCTTCCGATGCTGGATACGGCTGTGGTCCTGTTAACTGTTAGCAGGCATGCATGCATGGAAGATGGGGAGGATTTCCTTAATTCATAAAGAATAACTCTGCCAGAAAATCCTTTTCTCCTGCAATCTATGTTCGAATTTGATTTCAGTAAGCCCTCATACCAGGCACCTTGGATTTCCAAACAGCAATTCTTCGGTTAAAGATTTTGTGATAAAAGTTAAACGGAGCAAAACAGCTGAACACAGAAAAGAACAAATCGCTGAGGAACAGTTAAAAATACTGAACTACAATAAAAATAGCTATGGCCAGGCAAAGCCAAACAATGAACTTGAGCTGTCCTATTAGCAAGCTACTATATGCAATATATTTAAAATACAAAAAAAAAAAATTTCAGCTGAAACAATGCAAAATATGAGAAGATAAAGCACTGACACCCTGGCAAGCGGAGAGGCACAATGCCATAAGCCAGAACAGAGCCCAGCACAATAAGTGCTGAAGGCAGGCAGGACCTGCTTCCATCCTGAGACTAAAACATTTCCGACATAATATTTCGTCCTCCAAAATCCTAACACAAAAATGCCGCTGTTGGAATTATTCACGCAGGAACTGCAGTGCTGGTTCATTATGCGAAATGGAATCTCACTTTTAGACTTGGTTCTTTTGCCATAATACAGCACAGTGCATTAAGACAGGTAATGTTTATTATATTAATGTAAAATCAGCTAAGTAGTCTGTCATTAGCATAACTGTGCTCTCTGTAACAATACAACTCCCTATTAAAAGAGGGGGGCGAAAAAAACCTCCTTAAAATTAAATTAGCATTTTATTATTATAATTTTGTTTATTGTATTTTATCAGGAGAGAAGATCTCTTTCTGACCCACAGAAAGCAGAACGATGAGCTATGCTGACATTCCCTAGCATGTCAGGATGTCTGCTGTCTTCTGTATTCTCTTGTAGCTGAGGAAAAATGGGAATATTTTCGTATTTGTTTACAGAATGAAACATCTGATCTTATCTTCCACTTCTCATGCATACCAGGTTTCTCACTAAGTGCCAGGATAATTGTTTCTGCTATAATAAATACCCATTTAATTTGCATAAAAATATAAAGTTTACATAAATTAAATCCTTTCTACATCTAACATTTGTCAAATAGAGACTAAACCAGAACATACACACATACATCCAAACACCCCTTTAATAAGACGAGTGAGATTTTAAGCTCAAGATTACCATCATAATTTTTCACATTTTAAAAAGTTACCATTTTTGTCTCTGGCATGAAAGAAAAAAATTATATAACCTGCTGTACATGGTTCCAAACAGTGGTGATTTTATAATGACTCAATTTAAAAATAAATTAAAAAAAAGGAAAAAAACCTGCATTTTTTTCCAGAGTTTAGGAGAGGAAATGTTAGATCAACATATTCTGCCAAAAAAGCCTCAAATAAACCAAAAGCAATCCTGCTTAGAAACATCCAAAATACCCCTAAAGCCCTTGAAAACCCCTTGAAACCCTCTCTCCCAAACACCCTTAATATACTGAGAATGATCATGGTGTCAGACTCCTTACATTTGTGTATTAATTCATACATACATTATGGAGAGCTTAATTAAATAATAAAAGACCGTGATTGAACCAGCAACATTTAATATGCCCAGAATTTCATGTGAGTGAAAAGGAAGTGTTATACAGAGGGGCTTTTTTTTTTTTCTCGTGGCAGCTTTTAAAGAACTGCGACTCCCAACAGATTTCTAGGAAGGATGAGCCCTCTCTACAACCCTGGCTATTTTCTCCTGCAACAATCAAATCCGTAGCTGCCTGCTCTTCAGACTCGAGGCATTTCAGATGACGTACACTGTCGTGGCCAGTTGAAAAAAAATTAGTGATTCTTGGGGGAAAAAAAAAAAAACCCACCTGGTTAAATCATGCTGTTTATTTCCCACACAAACCAGAGCTCTGCTTAAACACTCAGTTGGCTTTGCCACTCTGGTTCCAAGTGACGCCTCTATAACAGTTGTAAACTTTATTTGTTTAAAAATGTGCAGGTTTTCACACCTATGGCAGACACCTACAGCTGAACATCACAGCTAAGCACAACGGTGCAAATTAGATTCTAATGAGAAAACATCAGTTGCTTCTTTGACAATTTTGCCATTCACTGATTTACTTCTAATGAAGACACACTCCAACCAGCCAGCTCGCCGTGTTAAAGGTCAAAGCACGTTCAAAAAAATGCCTCACAAAATCAAGGCAAATGGGAAACCCGTAAAGAAACCTTCTCATAAAGTGGCGTGGCAATTAAAGTAATTGTGCAAAAAGCCGTCTTCGGTAAAAAGTAAAAGAAATTAAGCTGCCACTACTGTAACAGGTTAGATGAAAATCAAAATTTAATGTATTCTCCCTTGTGTCATCTTGTTTTGTCAAGACATCAAATAGAATTGGAAAGTACAAAATAACAAGCCCTTGAGAAATCACAGAAGCCGACCTTTTTGATGTTGTTGGTTTACCTTGTTCTCAGTTATTTGAACAATGATGTTTCAGATTTAAGGGCAAGATAAAGCTTAAAAATTAAAACCCGTTGTCAGTTTGGGGAGGAGGGGGTGTTGTCTCTCCCAAATAACAGAGCATCTTACCTAATCAATGAAGGCAAATCCGTCCAAAACTAGTGCACACAACAATTAGCAATTCCACTTATTTGTTCAATATTCAGTCTGGGTTCTCTAACATTCATTCAACTTCAGTACAGACTACAGATCCTCCTGCTGGTGGAGGAAATCATGCTAGAAAGGTTAAAAAGGAAAAAAAAAAAAAAAAAAAGGAGAAAAAAAGGCTGGGGCAGAGATATTTGCCAGTACTGCTTCTCTCCCAATTCTACACAGCCACTTTAATCTGCAGATGAGTATATGGTGGATTTTCTCCCCCTTTCCTTACAACTGGAAAGCGAAGCTGAACAAGTAAGCACCTTATGAAAACAAAACAGTACAGGACATTTTAACTGAACTACAGCAAAGTAGTTTCCAGTAATGCAGTTCTGCTTTCAATAAAACAAACAAACTGCTTAAAACCAGCCAAGCCTTTCACCAAACAATAACAAATTTAGCTTATGGTGTCAGGACTTTCCCACAATCTAGTTTTGCAGGTGTTGATAAAACTACCCTTGCTACCGCTTTTCCCTAGCAAAGAGGGGAGAAAAACAACACCAGTAAGTTATCCTGCTACTGGGAAACCTTTACAGAAAGTAAATGCAGGGGCCGTGTCCTCACAGCTCAGGTTTGTCTACAGTAGCTCTGACAAGATGAAGAAATACAGTGCAGGAAAGCACAGGAGCTTTTGAAACTGCTGAAACTTTTCAATGCAAAAATCCTTCTCCCCTTACCTTTCCTCAGCTGCTGGAGCGTGTAATCACAGACACAGAAACCAAGGCATTTTGCACTGAAATAGTAATTTCATGATTTCAAAAACAACTTCATTCTCAAGCAACAACTGTGCTTGAGCACTGTCAAGTTAAAATGGTGCAGAAGAAATCGCTCTGACTGCCCTACCTGGCTTTCAACGCTTAAAAATCCATTTTAGCCTTCTCCACACAACTGTTGCAACCCTTTTCGTCCTTGCACACAACTCAGCTCGCGCAGACATCAGAGCCCAGCGTCCATCAGTGCGATCATCCATCTGTGACCCATTACAACCCAGGGGTGACGTGCTACGGCTCTACCACAGGCTCTGATCACTATTCACACCCCAGCACAAATTTCAGAGTGGGGTTAAGAGTTACACTTTTAAAACGTGTGCAGGGCTCATCTGGCTCTGGAAGAACGTGAGGCACCCACAGCTTCCTCTGAGCACCTTCCCCGCAAAGCCAGCGCAGGGATTTTATTTCTTCCCCGTCAATCCCATTGTATTTATGACTTCTCTTTAGTTCAGCTGAGTGACTGGTCAGAGCATGTCTCAGTTTTTTTTTTTTTTCTTTTAAATCAAAAATAACACTGCTCAGAAAAGGGAGGGCACAATGGCAAAGCGCAGTAAAGTGAATGTTAAACAAGACTCAGAAAAAAAAACAAACCAACTGTAGCAAACAAAAAAAATTTCAAAGCAGCCCTTCCTATCATAAGCTTTCTGATGATTTATGGTTTACCAACTCAGCAAGGTTACGCAACACTGCATGCCTTTAGATGCATTATTTGAGTCAGTTGAGATTTAATTAAGATCACAGCCTCCAAAATCCCTGTCAAATGAAAATTCACAGAAGACAATACACTATATATCCTCATGCAGATAGTCTCCATTCCATGCTCTGGAATAACATAAGTTAATCCTCGTTTCTATGGTGGCAGACAAAAGTTCACTAATTTTGTTTTCTTTTGACACTTGTGTTGTTTTCTGTTTTATGTCATGAGATCATTCCCTTTTGAGAGGGGAGGGGAGCTGATATAGGGGGAGAGGAGGGAGAGCAATATGTCTGAATATGGCAGCAGATGTATTTTGACATTCTCACAGCTCTGCTGTGATGTCATCAAGTTTTCATATAATTAACCCCTGCCAGTAAGAGCATCCTTTCATGACATCTGTCCATTGGGAAGAGGAGGAAGGAGTCAGGAAAAAACCAAAAAAGGTGCCTCAGTCTTGCTCTCACACTAAAACCAAAATCAAACAAAATTAAATTAAGGGTCCAAGACAGCATTTGTATCTTCCTTCTGTAACAGTGCCTGGCTTATCCACATTCATTATCGGCCCCAACTGCCTCCTCACCTCCGAGGTGCTCTGAAATGACATGCCACCGATACCCAGCTCATTCCCAGCACCTTCTCCTCCTGATGGTCCTTGTGCAGGGGAAACCCTTCACTCTATAATCCAGTTCCTCTATTTGCTAAATATGAGCACGTTAAATAAAACAGTATTTCTTACAGAGAAATTGCTAGAACTTTACCTCACTCCACTGTATTCCTATTTGTATTATCTTAATATCTGCCTGCTTATCTCATGGTTTAGAAATGACAGGTGCTAGCGGTCTTTTGTTTGACAGGCCACTACACAAATAACTGTCTTGCCTGAAAGGGCTAATGCACTACTAATGAACAATAAATCAACTTTGATTATAAAGTGTCAGACCAATCAGTTTGCAGTTCAGCTCTATCACAGTCTAGGCCAAGGCAGCTACTCTGTTTAGGCAGGACTCGGGTTTCATCTCTGCAGCCTTATCAATGAAATTTTTTGGACGTAGCCACAGGAGATCACTGAAAGCCCTCTGACAGCAGATTTTCTGCTGGCTGAGAGGACAGAGCCTGCTTTTAGAGACTTCCTAGGCTGCTACTACAATAAATATACAATCAACAAAAGCCATTTCTTTACCAGACAGAAGCACGCTCTAATGACATATGCACATGTACACATGTGTTGTAGCCGTGACTTTTAGAAGCAAACAGAAATGCCTTTCAACTTGGTGTAAAAGATGTGCGGGATGCCTGAAAGCTCTGCTCATTGAACACACTTATGAAGGGTTCGATCCGGTAAATATTAATTTAGTGGGCAGGGTGCTTACAGCTCCGGGGGGAGAGGGAGGTAAAGAGCCTCCTCTCCTACTACAGCTACTGCACATGCATAAGGCGTTCCAGGATGGGGCCCGGGAGCATCAGGCATGATAATCAGCTGTGATCCAAATTAAAAAAATATATTAACATTTCAGTTTATTTATAATAAGGCAAACTAGCGTGTGCAAGCCACTTTTTATTAGAAATAAACTTCAGCGATTTATTGTAGTTCACAACTCAACACTCACTGCTAGAATAAATCCAACCGTTTGGTTTTCATAAACAGATCTTGGTCACCCTGAATGATTCACATTTCCTGCCACCAAACTTGTTTTTATTTGAAAATACGAAATGGTAGCGTGTCAAACGCCGGCACACGCACCGAGACGACTGTGTCGCGTTACCGAGGGGCTTCTCCCCGCCACCAGCACAAGGACAAGTCACAAGTCTCAGCGTTTTCGGAGACAAGTTGGCTTTGAAGGAGTTAATTTCAGAGAGGAAGAGTGTATATGCACTTTGCTCTAAACTTACCACCCACTTCCTAAGGGTTCCCTCCTCCCCGCCACCACCACCCTCGAAATTTCAGCTCACTCGCTCTGCAGCGCTGACACCGAGCCCGGCCGCGCCGAGATCCCGTTACATCCACTTCGCCGGGGTTCACAGCACCAGTCAATGTCAAAAACAAAGCTCACTCACTTAATATCCCCCTGGTAAATTGACTGGCGAATCCATTCAGCGATCTCGGTTCCTGACATTTAAACCTGACACTGTGTTTTATCCGGCTCCGTGCACTTTCCCTCCTTCCTCGCTCCTCTTCCCAACTCCAGCGCTGCGGCACAGCCCGCGCGGCTCCGCGCACTCGCGACTGTCACGACAGGCGCCGGGCGCCACGCTTCGCGCCGCTCATCACTTCTAAAAACCCCCGACGAGTTGCTGTCCCTCCCTCCTTCCTTCCCTCCCTCC
>VZRN01000404.1:3725065-3741900 GCA_013397935.1 Dasyornis broadbenti
CACGGCCGCGGGGCGGGGGAAAGCGCCGGCACGGCGCGCCCGCGGCTCTGCCGGGGAGCCTCCCGCCCGCGCCGCAACTTTCTCGTCTCCCGCGGAAAGTGGCTGTCGCTCTCCCGCTGCCTTGCCCAACAGCTCTGCCACACAACCTCGGGATTTCGATATCAGAAAATAGCAGTGAGAATAATAAGAAAACAACCACAAGGTGCCTGTGACGGGAGTGTGCACTAAAACGGGGCAGAGCGCCCGGCTTGCGGAGGGGAGCATCTCCCCTTCCTCCCTCGGCCGCGCCTGCGGGACCAGCGGGACCCACGTATCCCGGGCACGGGGCCACTGCCAGCCCTGCCCGGGACATCCACGGCCTCGTGGATCTAAGGCAGCCGAGCCCTCGAGCTCTGCGCACCCAAATCCGCTGTGTTTGCGTCTGGGGCACCTCTCAAACCTGGGGTGCGCCTCACTCCCAATAAGCTTCACAAACTACGGCGGGCGAGCTCCGAAAAATTCTTGTCCAGACTTCAGCACCCAGAACTCGATCTCCTCTCCGTCTACTCTCTCCAACCCAAGGACTGCCACAGACCTGGTGCCCCGTTTTCCCTTGCCCAAAAAGCTCCCATCCATAGCATATCCTGAGTTAGATCCCACAAAGGTCAACGACTCCAACTACTTCATCTCAGGCAGCAATATTTGGTAAGATCTCTCCCCTATTTCAATTACATATTTTTTTAACATTTTCACATAGTTTCTGAAGACAAAATTGATGCAGAGAAACTCCTCAGTTACTTTATGTGCAAGTACCAGAGCAGACGAAAAGTTGCCCTACACCATTCCCAGCAGAACCTCCCGTTATTTGCAGGAATCGGAGCTGTCAGACAATAGCCCTATTAGTGATGCTGCTGAAGAACCTCACAAGAAGCAAAGACAAAGGACCCAATTTACTGACAACTTGTGATCTGATGTTAAATGGGACGCGATACGGATTGCTTTCCACCCTAAAGTGTTTTCGTGTCAGATAACAAATTTATTAATGGGATTTTTTTCAGGTCACAAAAATGTGACCCCACCCTCTTATGAATATTTAATAAGGGACTAAGGGCATCTTTTGCAAGACCCTAAATCTGCCAGAAACAGCCTACATGAATCAGAAAGCGCCTGCCTCTTAAAGGGGCACGGACGCCCCGAGCAGGTCAGCACAGACAGGGCATGGGAACAGCCAGTATTTATCCGTGTTGTATCTGTGCAAAGTCAAGCACACACACACACCCCAACACGCTTGGGAGCTCTGCAATAACATAAACCATAAAGCATGCAACGGGATACTAATAATTATCACCTGTGCTTAAGAGAAATCCTTCCTGTCCTGGACTTCAAAGTAATCTCGAGGAACTTGGATTGCTTTGGGAAATATACTACAGAATACACAGACTTAAACTTTTCAACAGTTTCTCTTGTGGACCACCTCCTCCTTCCTGCTGTATTTCTAAGAGCACTGCTGTGGCAGCATTCCCAACAGCCCCGATGGCGAAGGAGCAGCGTTAGGAAGGCTCTGAGCACTAACACACCCTGACGAACTCTGCAGCCAAAATGAGCAGGGGGCTGCATGCCCAGGCAGTCTCTGCAGGCCATCAGAGGATGCTCTACAGACCCGTTTGGAAATCTTTTGATCCATCTTGTCTTCCTCAGCAGAAACTTCTCACCCATACAAGCTTCAATCCTATTCTCACACCATCAATTCTCATTTTCCAGTATGGCCATATCCAGGCACACACAGCTCAACCCAAGGCCAGTGCTCTTCTTCTGCCCTGGTCACTGACTGATCACATGCCTGTGAACCAAGCTCTGCCTTACTCTATTTATAAAAAAAGTGGATTCTGTGAAGCCTACCACTTCGCTCAAGGCACTTCTCTTCTTTCCAGGGGCAAAGAAAGAGTGTAATGTGTCACTGCAAGCCGAAGGCTGTGAGCTACATGTGAAGCAAAAGCACAGTGCTGGCTCTGGCACTGACAATCCTCCCCAGCCTAGGGCAAGTCACCTAGGAATTTTTGTGTATTGTTTAGTTCTTTTTTAAAGTCTCTGATGTCGAGGATGCCTGTTTCTCTGAGAGCTCTGTCTGCAGTGTTTCTGCCCTGGCTTTGGAGTGGCCTGCACCATTTCAAGGCCGTGAACAGCCTTGACATCTCTGCCTCCTCATCTGCAAAATGGGGATAATTCAACTCAATTCGGGATCTTCTGTAGACCAATATTTGCAAAACACTTTGAAAAATGAAAGGTGCTGTCTAAGCACTGAGTGTTGGCCACAGAACCTGAAAGCCGTATTTTTAAAGCGTTTTATGCCCTTTCATATAAAAGCTTCATACCTGCAAGCTCAGCCAACATCTGCTGTGGGCTAAAAACTTCAGCCTTAGTAACGGAGATGGTAGCACTTGTTAAGTAAGGTCACCATGAAATATAATGCATTTCTAAGCCAGCAAAATATTTTAAAAGACCAAGAAGAACCATAAACCCTCACTTTAATTCCATTCAATTACAAAGAGTCATCACAGACAGAGACCATCAGACAGGGATGTTCAAAACAGAACACCTAAAGTAATACATTAAAAATAACTGGGAAAGAACGTGGCAGGCTAGATGGCTGTTTGGCACTGTGTGCCCATGGGATCTGATCCATATTAGCTGGTGGTATCAACACTTAGGTGAAAGAAAATAATCACTGGATACTAAGCTCTAAGGTCCAAGTGAGAGGAATAGATTATGAATTATGATGAATATAGTGGAATAAATGATTTTGCTATGCCGTGATTCTACATGTACACTTTATGCACAGACTTTTGCAGGTACCTATCAATGCAGAGACCACAGACGTGCCTACAGAAAAGCCTCAGCTGTCTGCAGGGCAGGGGAGAAAAAAAAGAAAAGACAAGACATCCACAAAAAGCAATATTCTCTAACCAGAGTCAGCCTGCCCCAAAAGAGTGCATTTTATGTCTAGTCCTAATAGGAGGCAATTTCTACCTAAGACAGCAATTCATCTGCACTTGTCCTCGGGATGTTCCCCCGGGCAGGCATAGCCAAATAGGTCCCACTTTTTGCTCTCTGACAGCTGGTGGTCAGCCAAATCCCGTGCCCTGCTTCCCAAATACAAATCTGGGAGTAATTCAGCTGAACTTAGTGCCAGTGCTGCTGTGGCACGGAAGAGCCCACCCGCCCAGCAGGGCCAGCGCCAAGCCTGGCAAAGGCAAGTGCCAAACCAGGCTGCTCAGCACTCGGACTGGAGCCATGGGCCGCTTGAAAAGTGAGCTGCTGTTTGCAGTTCTGAGGGAAAAAAGCCGTCTCGGATGCTATTCCCACTCCTGGATCCCCAGGCCCATTTTTGTGGGGTTAAATCATATTTTCCTGTTTTGAGAATGCTTCATTTTCCCTTGTTGCTGTTTGAAAGACCTACAAAAACAAATGGGGAAAACAACTGACTAAACAGGAAACGGTGAAACTTATAACCCACAAAGTGCTGAGAAAAAGGACAAAGTAAACAGTTTTTTGGGGTCATTTTTAATAATCTCATCTAATGCCCTTATGGTAAAATATCTTCAGGCAGAAAAGTGATTTTCAGGCTGATGGTGTCTAACAAAACAGAACACCAAAGCAATTAGCATTTCAGTAATCCTTGTGTCCCTGTTGCTCTTCTTTTTTTTGATGTGAAACTGTCATTTTCCTTACTGCCCCTGCAAATTCTGCATGAACAAGGCTCTTTAAATCCCCTCAGTGTTGTACAATGGTTTAAATTTCACTTCATGGCATGCTTTAAATTACCATTCACATCTTCATTTAATGCATCATTTTATAATGCCAGTGTTACTAGTTAATTTATATATACACAGCAGGATGTGTCAACATTCAGGTGAGTTATGAATATGATTGTGCAGGAGTTATGGAAGACATTTCAGCAAAATTATGGTTCCCTCTAAACATAAAAGTATTAATAATGAATCAAACATCACAGGTAAACAACAAATTTTATATAATTGCTCCCCCCATGCTTCTAGATAAATAAATAAAAATGGCAACATTTTTGCTCTGTATTCATATTTGATTGATCTTAATAAATTGCCATCTCCTTTCTTAATAAACTGTAATCTCTTGTTTCCGCCACAAAGTAAAATTTATTAGCGCACTCTTCCACCAGCAGGTCTGCATCACTCACAGCACAGTGTGCAAATTGTTCCAAGTATGCTTGGGCATTATTCATAATTTATTTTTCTGCCCCAAAGTACACAATATATTGAGAGGTAATCACCACTAACTGTTCTCAGTTACTTTCCTTAATTATGTGAGATGACATTTATGTCACGTACAGTAGAGGAAATGCTGCAGTTTCCACTAAAACTCCTTTTTTTTTTTTTTTGCCATGGGTTGAAACACAGTGTTCACACAGAGAAAACCTTCTTAGGACAGGAAAGACTGGAGGTGGTATCTGGTAGGAGATGGCAACACCTCCACTTGAAAAGAACAAGCCCTGTCTACCAAAATAACCCACTGGGCATGACAACAGCGATGGCTCCGAGAGGAAAAGTAGGTGTTTTGTCGTGATGTTAAAGTTGCCATGGTAAGAAAAAAAACCACAGAATGAAACATCAACAAAACAAGTGTCAATCAAACACATTTTTGCCTGTTAAGTATTAACCAATGAACTCTTGGCCACCCCAGATCATCTCCTGCCCAGTGTCGCAGTGCAGGGAGGTGGGTGCTGCAGGCTGGAGCTGCCCCAGGGTCCCCAGCTGGGTGTTTTGGGGTGGATCACCCCAGTTTGGGGCTGGTGTGAAATGCAGTGCTGGAAGCACTGCCCTCTCCTGGTAATCTGCCTCTCTCATCAGGAGACTTAATGCGTCACCTCACCCACAAAGGATCCTCTTTAACAACCCAGGTTTGCTTTTACAACAATCCACATACACACCTGTGCACACGCATGTATCACCAGAGATATGAATTAAAATAAAATGGATTAACTATGGATTCCTTTAGGTGAAAACACCTATCAGACCATTGTGCTCACAATCCAGGAGTGTTGAGCTCTGTATTCTGGTACTCCTGTGAGAACACCCTCTATCACCACTGGATTGTAATTTTTCACTCACTCTGTTGGGAATGCATATCAGAGTATTTTCAGTAAAACACCTTCTTAGCAGTAATTGGCCACTGCTCCCATTTCAGTGGTCCCCAAGGTTTCATGACACAGTTTATTTAGCTGGCTCATAGTTCCAAGTTTTCCTCCAATATTCAAAAGCTATTTTTAATTTTTTTTTGAAGAAGGCAGCCAAGGGAAGAGCTTTTATCTCTTTAAAAAGCAAAACAGTTAAGTTGGTACCCGCAACAAAACAACTTGAATTTTTTCTAAAGAGATGTTTAATCCATAGCCCTCATGGTTAGATGTGAGTTTACAGAAAAGCTGTGACACTGCTGGTAATTCACAGGGATGGAGTTTGGAAGCGGCGGATGGAGTTTGGGATCTCTGCTCCTAGAAAAAGGACTGCGACTCCAGGAATCAAATGTAGATGCAAAAAGAGCTTTTTAGGAAGCAGGACAGGGTGAGAAGGTGTCCTCATGACCACCACTCTGTGATGCACACAGTGTGCTTCTCCTCCTCCTCCTCCTCGCTGTCTCTGGGTCAGGAACATCCCCTCACTAAGCCTGGCAGGATGGGGAATGAGAGGGGAGGAGGAAATGTTGTTGTTTAGGGAAAACAAGACTGCAGGGCAGGAGAAGCCCCAGCCTGGACTCAGCCATCCCCTGGCCTTTGGCCACGTCAGTCATTTTGATGGTGCACATCTGGTTTCACATGGGCAAGAAACAGGCAGCCGTGCTGGCTAAGCAAACACCGCAGCCACAGGACTTTGCTCTCGGATCCCTTGGGGTCATCCGACTGGCTCCGAGTCCTTTGTGCATCACTAAGCAGGGCTCACTGTGTGCTCTGGGCTTTTCCTTTGTACTTCCACTCCGGCCCTTCACAGCGCAAGACCATGATCCATCACTTCATTCCAAATAAATGGGCCCGAACTCAACTCAAGGGCAGGGTCCTCCCCTCCAGCTTCCCTTCACCAGGCAAACGCAGCTCCTGTCTGCGAGCCAGGGTTATGACCCATCGACATTTCCTACTCAAATCCTACTGCTCCTTATTCCAATCTTTTCCCCTCCCCACCCCTGAGCCACAAGAAAAGAGAGGATGCTGAGAGGCAGCAGGTCCTGGAGCTGGGAGAGGACGTGGTGTGGCAGCCAGGACCTACTCCTGTGCTGCACCCATCACGGCAAAAGGTGAACAAACAAATAAAGGAATTTGTCTGTGGTCCCCTTAAAAAAAAAAAAAAAAAAGGCTTCCTGTAAAGAGAGCTCCAAGAGAAATCCATCAAATGAGTCTAAAGATTTGGGGTTTGGAAAAGCACAAACTTGCTGCAAAGTGTAACAGGAGAGGAATACGACAAAAATTCATCTCTGGAAGGAGACAACTATTCTCTGCCCTCAAACGCAGCCTCTTCTGAGGTGGATGGTGGCAGCAACTTTGCCATACAGAGCCGTGAAGGAATTCAGGACACCTGAGGCACCAAATCCTTCACTCGAATGAAATTGCAGGGTGATTAAGCAGAGAGAATGTAACTATCCAAACTGTAATTTGGCCAGCACAATGGATCTAACACCCCTATTCTTGAGAGGAAAAAAAAAAAAAAGTACTGTATTTGAAGTTCAAAATCTAATTAACTATTTGAGAAAAATAATTCTGTTTTTAAAAGAAAATTCCTAACAATATAAAGAGAATTAGTGCCAAAGTTTTTGAAGAACCGCATAAAATGGTATGAAAAACGTATGATATTGTAATAATAGGAATGACTGGATTTGCTCAAATGTTCCTTATACCTTATAATACAAGAATAAAATACAGTGTAAATCCTTCTATCTACGTAAGTTCCCTGTACAGAAAAATCTCTCCTTTAATAGGTTTACACCTTTACCATGTATTAGTTTGGAAAAGTCCTAGGGTATAATTACAAATCTTGGCTTGGCACATTAATAGCTGTTCCCTTCATTTACTGATTTCTTTTACTGGTCAATTTGCCATTTTATTACATTGCTCTTACAGCTTGGCTTCCCCCCTGTGCTGGGAAGGGCAGAGGGGCCGAGCTGGCCACGGGCTGTGTGTGCTGCCTTGGGGAGGTGGTGTTTGATACCTTGATCCCGGCCATCTGCATGCATGATGCTCGTCTGGGATGTGGCATTTGCATCCTCGTGTGCCCGCAAGCTGCAGGTCACAGGCAGAAGGAAGCGGAGCTGCCCTCACTTCCAGGAAAATCTGTGCAGAAATACACTTTACAGGCCCAGGAGAGAATGAGACGAGCAGGGCTTCTCCAGGGCTTGGTGCTACATTGCTGCTCTCCCTCCGGTGCCCCACAGAGCACTTGCTGCTGCCCAGGCTCCTGGCCCCACGCTCCTCTCCACAGCATTTCCTCCCAAATCCCCTCTGCCACCTTGCATCTCTCAACTCCTTCCTTGTTCCAGACTTTCCCTGCTGTCCCAAATTCTGCCCTCTGCTTCCCTGGAGCTCCCTCCCCATTGCTCCTCCTCACCTTCTTTCTTCCTATGGCTTGAGAGACCTGGAGGGATGCTCACCTGGCACAGGATGCTCACCTCGCTCCATTGCACACCTGGGAAAGGACCATTTCCCCATGATGGAGAAGGGACACGCCTCATGATCTATGCTACCAGTCTCCACAGGTTCCCTTTGCATCTCTCAGCTCCAGGCTCCCAGCAAAACTCACATTTGCTAAGCCTCTATCGAGTTTCTACAGGTTTTTCAACAGTTTAAGGGTATTCTTGTGTTATAGCAGAGCCATTCAGTTAATGGTTTCTCAGCACTGCCATTATAAACCAGAGCTTTTCAGGTGTTTATTACTCAGCTTTAAAAATTGGCTCTATGCTGAAATTTGGCAAACGAAGTGTCAGCCTAGGAGAAAATTTTATTTTTTGCCAATTTTGTACTCTAAAAAAAAAAAAAAAAAAAAAAAAAAAAAAGACCCCATTTTGGCCTCCATAAAAATGCAGCTTTTGCTGCCTCAATGACACTGGTGAAGTAACAAGTCAATATTGTAATAGTGCCAGCAGAACTGAGTGATTTAATGCCTAAAATCACTTTGAAGGTGAAGAGTGCTATTGAGCTGCTAATTATTAACTATTATTACTGATCCTGCCGCACAACAAAGATGCAAACAGAAAACAAAGGGAATATGAGACATCACTGGGAAAACAAGGTGGAATTGGAATGAGGGTCCAGTGCTGAACACGGAGGAGCTGGAAAACAAGAGTCAGGAGCCTTGGCAGGGTGGGATCCTCCAGCCAACACAAGAAGAATGAACTGATATGGAAATATTATTTTTGATTTTCCAGGACAGTATTTCAAACACAAATAAAATACAAATGTCACAGTGTAGCTTGCTCCATGCCAAAGCTAGCAATGATGTGGGATCAAAATCAGCTCTAAACCAAGCTGAACTGAGGTCAGTAGGAACCTCATATTGCTCAGCTGAAGCCAAGAGAAACTTTGCCATTTAATCCAACGTGCAGAAGACAGAGCCCTGAAGGTGCTGAGGACGGGTGACCTTGCCTCGGCTGCCCAGCAGTCAGATATCCACATGAAAATGGGATAGGAATTTCAAAGTTCCCAAAAGAATTACATCCTCGAAGTCTTCAGGATCCTTTCAAATCCTGTATGCACAGGAATAGCAGCATCCGCATCACACGCCCCAAAATCTGACCTAGGTTGATCCGACTTGGCTGCAGGGAGAGGAAAATAAGCGATCTCCACTCTGAACATCTTCAGCCACTCCACTTTGTCACCTTCTGAGGGGACTGTGGTTCCTCAGCAGAAAGGTAACAGAGTGAGTATTTCTTCTTTGGGGGGAGAGTGAGGACCAGGAGTTGTATGAGGCCAGGGCATGCTGCCATTTGGAAAGTGCTGTACCAAAGCAGCCGTGCAAAGTCATTGGGGCTGCTTTCAAACATAGTAAAAAAGAAAAAAAAAAAAACAATTTATCTTTCTGGAAACTTTCTGCTTGTCTAAGTGGCAGCTATTTAAATACAATTAACAAGCAAATGATTTTAAAATTACAATACATTTAGTAAGGCAGCATCACAAACAATTTGCATCTCATTAAAGTGTTTGAAGCTGCAGAATCAACCTCCCAAAAGGGCTGCACATCAAGTGGGAAACCCAGACACAGCCAACAGCTTCTGCACTGTCCTGTGACACTGGACACACACAGGGAGGACAGCGGAGAGGGGGGCTCAGTGTCCAGCTGAGCCCCTGGCTGGGCCACCCCTGTGGGAGTTCTGGCCACTGCTCTCAGCACAAGGACGGATGCCACAAGCCACAGCCTGGCTGGAAGTGGGTGTAAAACGAGGAAGGAAGGAAGGAAGAGGGTGTGTGTGTGCGTGTGTGCATGTGGGATGGGCACTTTTTAATATACATTCATGAACAAAGAGTTTAAAGAGATTTCAAGCTATTTACTCAGCTCTATATATAATTAAAAGTTTATAGATTACACCACCACAAACCTTCTGAGGTTGCTGCCGGGTTTGGACACACATAATTCCCAGGAGCCTCCTGCAGAACAATCCCATACCAACGTGTGCAGCAGGAAAAGCCTCAAAGAAGTAACAGTTTTAAATGTTTCCAGTTCACTTTCAGCTGTGATTTACTGTGATGGATCCTTTTAACCCAGAGGATTCAGGAGCGCTTCCCAGATCACACACCACTTCCCCATGTGCCTTTGGCTTCCTTTAGAAAGCCAGGCTGATGCCCCAAGCCCTGCTGGATCCATCCTAGGATATAGGTTTTGCTAAGCACAGCTCCATATGGGTACCTGTGCGGGCCAGGGCTGCTGGTTTTGCCACCAGTGCAGCTCCTGCCACACAAGACCCTTCTGTTGTAGCCCATGGATGGGAGTGATCTGGCAGGAGGCTGGTGGGAAGCAAGGAATACACACAGTATCTCTACAGGTGATACCTGAGCATAAATGAGATAAATGAGGAATGCAGATAAATAGCCTTATTTTCACTTATTAGAGGACTTGAAGGTGAGGATGTCCACAAGAGAGGATGTCCCTGAAAAAGTCATTTCTCACAATCAGCCTCAAGTGCTGTCACTGCCAGCACTGACCTACACTCCAACCACACCTTTAATCCAAAAGCTTGCTCCAAAGCACTGCACGAAATGAAAAGGCACACAAAATAACCTTCCCTATTCAGCCCAAGTTCTGAAACAACCTTCCACTTGCTGTGCCTCCAACTCTCCAGCTCCATGGGCTGTGGAGCTGCACGTGACCGTTGTCTAACGCTGCGCAGCACAGTTCTACACAACGCTGGCAGGGCAGAGCGAGAAGAGAGTTTACAATTGAATCTGCGGAGGAAATTCGGGTAAGTTGAATTATCCATTTGGAAGCTGGCCAAGGGCTGGGACTGCTCCCAGAAGAAGCGACCGGTTTTGCTCGTCCTTAGAAAGGCAGCACCTCTGAGCTGCCCATGGCTCTCACTCACTGCTCCTGCAAGAGCAGAGCCAGCGCATCCTCTGTGGCAGGGAGGTTTTCCTGGGACCCAAGGGTCTTGCCCTGCTGCTGAGAGACCTGTCAGTGGTCACAGGGGGCTGGGGGCACTCATACCCTGCAGCACCTGTGCAAGAGAGGCAGCAGCTTGAGCCTGGGAAGTCCAGTAAAAAGTGAGATGGAAAAAAGAACTAATAATAAATAAAAAGCCACGGATAAAAGCAAACCAGTCATCATCAGGTGCATGTCACCACTCTGGGCACAGCATGCCAGAGAAACTCCAGAGCCCTTTGGGTGGTTCCCAGGTCTCTCCATCCCTGGTGTCGTCACGACCAGCGTGTCACCCCAAAACATCCTGCCCAGAGATGCCTGCCACCAACTATTGACACAGGCCTTGTGTACTTTTTTTTCAGACCTGTGGTTTTGTAGTTTGTCAAAACAGGATACTATTTAAATTTCAAATGTTAAGATTTAAACAATGGTGAAATAGTTATTGCTGTTTTAGCAACCAGACGTCAGGCTCTGCTCACGCACACACGTTTTTTTGTTTTTAAAAGACCTCAGTCTGCTTTGCCAGCACACTCTCCCTGCGAACCTGGATGCGAAGACAAGTGTCTACGCAAAACAACACTCACTTTCTATGAATTACTGAACATGTGTAATTCATTTATCTGTAATATTGTGCTAAACTCAGCTCCAATTAAACAAACGAAAACACCTGCTTAGCACACATAGATCTTTCCATACCTCAGGGGAAGACACATCAGTGTGCTCTGTAGTACAATCTGGCTCAGAAGCCTACACTAACAATGCAAAGCTGGGATTTTTCTTAAATGCACATAGGCAAGGAGATAAAAAAAAATACAGACAGGGAGATTTTGGGGATGGAGTATTTGTGTTTGGTATTTCTATCTTTAGCATGTGCAGTTCTGTGATATTTAAGTGCTCACTGGGGGCTTCTCATGGGCAGCTGCACCTGAGGGAATGCATCACTCCAGGGAAAAAAGTGGGATAATGAAAACTTTAAAACACACATAACTGGCCCCAGATATTATGATACTGTAAAACTACCAAAGAGACCTCGTGTTGACAAATTTATTGGGCTGGGGAGAAGACGTTTCCTTTTCTTGCTCTGCCTCTGGACCACAGGCATCCAGAAGTGCCGTGGGACATCCCTGTTGTCCCCCCACATTAACGGGTGGGAACCACATCGCAGTGACACACTGAACAGGGTCACCCCAACACGGGGGCTGAGACCACCCCAGGCACTCCAGATGTCCCAGCAGCAGAAACGAGACACAGCCTCATCTCATTCATGTTTTGGACCAACAGAGGGGTGTCCCTTTGGGGGTGCCACGGTTGGTTTGGGAGCTCTGGGCGCTTGGCTGGGTGCAGCAGCCGACATCAGCAGAGCCTGCAGCCTGCCAGATCCCCTACACTTAATTCATTTCCTATTCTTCACTCACTGCCTGCAGACAATAAGCTGTCAATCAGATCTCCACCAGAACATTTACAATTATCTTCCCTCTCCCGCTCCTCAGCATGGCCCCGTATGAGCAGCTCCATCCCAAACCGTTCACACACGAGCCATTTGCAGCTCTTCTATCACCAAAACTGCCCTGACTCGAGAGGCAGGTTAGGAAATTGAATTTCCTCCTGTTTTCAAATAAAAGTACTGTGGTGGCAAAGCAGAGAAGCAGAAGAACAGGCTTCCTACAGGTGTGAGGTAAAAGCAACTAGGAATGGAAAAACTGCCCCAGTAATTATTGCAGCATTCTGGGCAAGGATGAAGGCTGTTTGCTGCCTTTTTTGTTGTTGTTGTTGCTGTTTTTAAGCAAAAATCAAAGTTACAAACTGAAAGGGGTTTTTAAAAATTGTTTTTGTTTTGTTTTTCTTCCCCTTTTTTATTTAGGACAGGGTGGTCCCCTCTGCTCACTCCTGCAGAATTAGCAACAAACCACCACCACAATTTTGCAGCTGGCCTTGAATCCATTGCTGGGCTGTCCCAGAAGAAATTGGTTTGTTTTTCCTCTGGGTAGACACAGCTGAGTGAAGGACTCAAAATGAGCACACTTTCCAAGTGAAAAATAACAGTGATGCAAGTCATAACCATACCTTCCCTTGTAGTGGCAGTTGCTGACAACGTCATTTAAAAATATCTGAACTATGTTCTGCATGATGTTAATGCTCCTATTCCAGAGAGAAATCTCCAATACCTTTGGGGCACTTTCCAAACACTGAAGCCTGAGAAACTGTCCAGGATGGGCCCATTCCTAGCACTGAAATCATTGCTATTGCTAAATTAGGAGAAAATCCGTACAGTCATCATTCACTGCACTGTGACTTCACTGATTTTCTGCTCCACTGTCTGCTCAAGGGTCAGCGTGGTTAACGGTGAGGAGATAGTCCCTCTCCTATTAATTGATCTGGACACATCTTTGATGGCTGTCAAACAGAAAGGTAACTAGTGCCATTATAGCTTTTTTTTCCTTTTACTTTTTAACTCTTGCACGGGAAATTTCTACCACCTTTTCTGATGAAAAATAACCTGATACTTCCCCTCTCCTTTAAAATGTTTACCCTGCTCCGAATCTGCAAAGTGTGATATCATCAAGGAAGGTCAAGCCTTCACAGGAGCTAATGGCTCTGCTGTGTGCTCCCACCACTTTGAAAAGACGAACAATAGTCCTTCAAGTGCTGCTGCCAGTGGCAAAGCAGCAATTCACCATGGAGGGTGAGAAATCTGAAATTAAAATAAACTGCTTAAAGCCTGCAGATAGAGGGACGGATGCAGGAGACAGAATAAAATGGGACAATCTCTGAACCCAATCAACAAAGCGCTCATTGTTCCAGTTTAAGGCAAGTAACACAGCAATAAATATTGAGCCAAGGAAGTTAACCTGTATCCACAGCCTTTGAATAAACACCAAAGCTAAAAGTAAAATCGATGCCAGGCCTTTGGCTCTTGCCAGCTCGTGCTTTACTCCTTCTTGCTTGGCTTTGTTTTTACTTTTGGGGATTTTCTTTGCCTACTCTCCTGTTTATTCATACTTTCCTATAGGAACTCCTTATCACACAGGAAAGGGATAAACAGAAGGAACTGCCAGCACACAAATAAACTCAGTTGTGTTCTGCAAATCCACCTGGGTGCAGGTAACTGGGAAGGCAAGGGCTGGGCAATTCACTGATTCCCAGCCCCTGTGAAGCCAGGGGAGTCCCCACCTCCTCCCCACACCCGTTCTCCCCACGGGTGACCTGATGCAGTCCTGCAGACCTCTCTAACCATCAAATCCAGCTCAGTTTACCCTGCAGGATAGCACAGGCAGCAGGGGGCATCTCTGGAAGATACAGGCACGTTCATCTCTCTTACAGAAGTTTGAGCATTCAGCTCTTGATCTGAGTACAAATGTCCTGGTTAGTTCTCATTTCTCCTCATGTGATTTATCCACTCCCATGCCAACACCACAGCCAGTAATACAGGTTTTCACAGCAAGTATTAATTCTGACTTCACTTTTAAATCACATTTTCTTCATTTGAGCATTATTATATTCCGTAGAACCAGGCGTGAGCATCATGCAAAAGGCATTCTGGTCCACGGTTGTGAATACAGCTGTGTAGGCAGAGGAATATTTGTTTTCCAAGTAATTTGTGCACATTCACAAAATTACAGCTGTCTGCAGTTCTCCTGAAATATCTGCCCTGATGTTTACAAGCCATAAAATATAATCTGCCTTTTCTAGAGTTCCAACCGGTAAAATTGGAAATTTATATATTTATATGTACATTATTATTTTTTCTCACAGATAGGCTACTCCCCATTCCATACTGGCTATTAAGCCCACATAACACCAGCATTAACTCGAGAAGCCACTGCCCTTAGACAACAGTGGACAAACCTTTGTGAGAGCCAGAAGGGCCTCTCTAACACACTTTATATATCATTCATCATCATGCAATTCATTCTTATCTCACAGTAACCATCCCCTGAAGACCATGTGAAATTAAGGTATGGGTTACAAACCAGTTCAGGGCAACAAGCCTTCACCCAAAAAAAGCTCATGTTGGGATAGACAGGGAAGGTTCATCAACTTAACATGTGTCCACTGACAACAGTGACCAACCATCAACCATCTTCATGCATCTGTTCTTGTAAGCAAAATCAACAGGATTAAAATGATTAAATTTTCACTGTGGCCATGGTGCTTGGTATCTCCCAACAGGTTTGCTTCAGATGTTCATCCGAACTGTTAAGAGTTAGCCAAAGAAAATCTAGTCATTTTTGAGCCTGTATTTTTTCCCCCCCAGTGAAAGATGGGAAATTTTTCACAAGAGTTTCCAATTTTTTTCTTTTTCACAACAAGACCCCAATTTCTTTCAGTTCCATTCCCAGCTGTCTGAATGCACAAAACACCAGTCCCTAAGACAGCAGAATCCTTGGAATAAAATTTTCCAAGCAAATATAGAAATGTGCACTGCACCTGCTCAACTGACTCCGCTCAACTGACACCACAAACCATGAGTAACTCTTTTACCCAAAGTTTTGATGAGCAGCAAAATGAACACAACCAAAAAGAATCATCAGAGAATCACAGAATGGTTTGTGTTGGAAGGGACCTTAAGGCCCATTCAGTTACAAGCCTGCTGCTGTGGGCAGAGAGACCTTCTACTGGATCAGGGTGCTCCAAATCCCGTCGAAGCTGGCCTTGAACACTTCCAGGCACTCCTACTGCTGAAGTGACTTTGGTGTAAAATGATTTGAAAGAAAAATCAGAGGCAGGAAGCTATATCCAACTCACTGGGATCCCAGCATACTCCCTGGATGGCTGTCACTTAAACCCAGGACAAATCTGGCCCAAACTGTTCAACTCAAATGCTGCAACCCACCCCAAAGGTCTACACGATGCACTGATGTGTTGTGAAAGGCTCAGCATTGAGATAAACCACACAGGTTAATAACTTAAATCTGTAACTGCCTAAAAAATGCCAGACAGTGACAGAACTGGCAAGGAAGCACTGAGCTTTGATAATTTGTACTGCTTTTAACACCCTCAATCCGTGTGCTCCACCGCATTACGTACTCCATGCATGCTGGCACGTGGCAAGAGCTACGCGGCTGCAACATGACAGTCATGATACAACATGATGGAAAAAACTTGCTGAGGGGCAAATGGCACCAAACTCCAGCACCAGTGACCTCGGTGGCATTGGTGACCTTATCAGCTCCAGCACAAGCACTGCTCTCTCCTGGCTCCCCTCTCCGACACCCATCACTACCTGATCTTCTCCCGTCACCTTCCCACTCCGCTCCAAAGCAATTTCAAAATTTTTTCAGCTAGACATGCTAAACCCAGGATGTAGATTTTCCAATTAGTCTCTGTTTAAACATCTGTTGGTAGACTGCATTTAACATTAGTTATTTGAGCAAAGCACAATTTGATTAGGCTGTCTGAAACAGAGCCAAAGTCTGCAAAATAATAGCTCAATTAAATTTTGTTTTGCTTTCATTTGTCTTAGACTTTCCTGAGTGTGATACAGTTGCATATAATCAAGTAAACTAATTCCTTTCAAAATGAGATATTTCGGTGCTTTTTCCATCTCCTCTTAAAGTTTATTTAATAATCTATTCCATCTTCTCCATGCTTCATTGAACTTCAGCCTGACACAAAGTACATTTCTTTCTTGTGCCTTCAGTCTACTTTAATTTTCCAGGCTTTCAGTGACTTGAGATTATGCGCCATTAATGTTACACCTTAAAGAGATTAGTAATTTATAAAAGGCAGATTATGCTTATCAGGCAAATAAAAACATTTCAGCACCACAACTGCCTTTTCTTTGCACACACCACAAAATATTTTGCCAACCTGACGACACAGCTGTAAAACTTTCAAGCTCCAAAGCCACATCCAAGCAGCATTTCCAATTGTTTCCCTGGGTTTAGTTTCTACTTATTCTGTTATGTTGCACTTGTTGCCCTGAAACTTCAATATTAGCTCTTGAGATTTAAACACATGAGGCAAACAGCTGCTGTCCTCTATTCCAGCAAGCCAGATCAAAATACCTTCTCTCTTGCTTTTTTTTTTTTCCTTTCTTTTTAAACAAATTGCTGTAACTCAAGTGTTTCTGGCAAAGTTGACGATTTCAGGGCAAAATTCTGCTCTGTGCTCATCACTGCAGACTCCTCCAGTGCAAACTCCTCTCGGTGGGTGTGCGAGGAACACCAGCACTTCCCCATCCTGACTAAAGAAACTTTGCCTTGAGGATTA
>VZRN01000404.1:3750050-3767673 GCA_013397935.1 Dasyornis broadbenti
AAAAAAAAAAAAAAGGAAAATGTGATACATGACCTAATAGGTCTTTCTTGTCTTTACCTCCCCGTGATTTATCCCACAAGACTAGCAGAATGTACTCCAAAGCCCCATATGTGTGCATACATCTTCTGTTTGGGAATGCTGTATTGGTTTTAGCTCTCTGAATTCATAACAGCACAAAGCCCTCTAATATTTAGATTTTATTTCTGAAGATGTCCATAAATCAGCAGACAATAAAAGGGTAAAAAACACACCGATGAGATGATATCCTAGTATTTCCCAATATCCTTGACACAGCAAATCAACGGTTTGAGTGAACACAGACTACAAATGGAACAGCAATCAAACAGAAATGTTAATGCAAATCTCCTATGCACACTGACACAGTAACAAAAGCTATTCCATTTTGTCATGATCTAGCCCTACCAGACGCTAATTAAAGTACGCGCTCACGATTTGTAAATATGCCATAGGTGGGACTTTCAAGAGCACCCAGCATCGATCCTCCTGCCACCTGGACCAGCCACAGCCACTCTGTGGACACAGGGAGGAAGCTCCTGGAGGTTCCATCCCAGTGTTTGCATGGAAGACGCATTTATTCAGCTTTTACAAACCCCAGAGCCTCACGGAGGCACACAGGCTCCCCTTACCTGAAGGGCTGGCTGTTTGTCATTCCTCTTCGGAGACTTTAATCCACTAACTTGTTGCTGCTGCTGTTGCTGCTGCTGCTGTTGCTGCTGCTGCTGCTGCAGGAGAAGCTGTCGTGCCACCTGGAGAGCCTGTAGGGAGAAAGAGGTTGGAGAATTGAGCTCACAGCCAAGAGGGCATGGGGAGCTACACAAACAGCATAGAGGCAAGGCAATCCCTGGTCATGTGGTACTGCTCCACTCCTGATGCACCTCCACTAAGGAGAGCGGTGTCTTCCACAAAAATAATAGCTTACATGCAATGGGGTGATATCCCACCACTGATTTCCCACTCTGACTGTGGAGAAGAACAGCAGCAGCTGATGTTCACCATCTGGGTGGGAGCCTTGAGTAACTGCAGGAATCCTGGTGGTGAGCTCCTTTGAGTTACTTTTTTCCCCCTGGAGCAGGTCACAGCCCTCCTCACTAATGGGCAGGCTCCTGTGCTTTCAGCTTTCATATGCCTCCTCTCCAGCAGGTCAGGTCAGGTTTACAGAAGGGGAGCAGTCATATATCACTGCCTGCTCCCCGGAGCGCCAGAGAACATCAGGGAAGCTTCTGGAAGGCCATGGTGGGACAAAGGGGAGAGGCAGCAGCAGGCAGAGCCATGCTGAAGGCTGAGAAAGCTTCAAGGAGCTGGAGAGAACGCAAACATAAGCAGGGACAGCATTTCACCTCACCAAAGTCCAGGACTTGGACTTTGATGATCCTTGTGGGTCCCTTCCAGCTCAGGATATTCTATGATCCTATGAAAATCACTGGTGGCTCATGATGGACCAGCTGTGGGGACTCACTGGGAGGGGGCAGAGCAGCAAAGGACACTGTAACACTGGAGGGGCAAGGGACTTGACCCTGAGAGCACGAGCAGGTGGGACTGGGAGCGTATATTGTAAAATGTGATGCAAAGCAAAGGAAAGAGTCCCTCAACATCAGAGCCTACTGCTCTGCAAGGCCTGATTTCTCCATCAGGTGGGGGAAAGAAAGCAAGAGGAGATCAAAGACAGAGGGAAAAGATGAGGAGCAAGTCCCTGCCCTGGCTTCCTCCTGGCTCCCCAGCCAGGGGACAGCAAGGATGATCCCTGCAGGACAGATTGTGGCACAGCTGAGGCTCTGCTGGTGAGACCCCAGCCTGCTGCTCCCAGAGGATTCACCAGCACCGGACTCGGGACTCCTTGGTCTCCTTGGAGACGTTCAGTACATGTGTAGGTGGAAAAGTGGGAAGGCTGAAGACTTCATTAATGTAAAACAAGAAAAATAGTCCCTTTGCAAGATGCCTTTGCAAGATCCCTGAAAGGAGGGAAAAAGCTTTCCCCACTCCTACTGTGTATGTTCTCTGAGTGCTTTAATTAATACCTATTTAATTAAGAAGTCAGATATGCTTCAGGTTTCACTTGCTTCTCCAAGTTGCAGAGTGTTTAATCTCAGAGCAGAACTGCTGGGAAAGGTTTGATACCAAGGTCTGCAAACTTGAATCCAAATCCCACCCAGTAAAACCTTGTTATTTTATGGCCTAGAGCCATCTTTTTACTTTTGGAGAGACACTGGTCAGCCCAGCAGACTGAAGAACCACCACTGCTGACTATGGCAAGCAGGCAGGAGAGACCTTAAAACACTGGCAACAAGCCCTCCTTTCCAATTTAATAACAAGTCTCCACTGGATCAGAAAAACTCTCTAAGGGTGGATGCGATTTCCAGCAGAGCTTGGTACGGCGCAGGTAAAATTAGATTTTGCATTTCAAGCTAGTTGGAGCTCAGTGCACCCCTAACATCTCTAAATTGGTCAGTGTCCCTGCTATGGGGTGCAGGGAGCCGCTGGACCTGGATCTGGGCTCACACACACACCACCTCCACGATGGTGCAGCACCAGGAACCAGAAAATCTTACAGCCTACCAACTAATACAATGCAACAAAGGAAACCATTATGCAGAAAGTGTTAAGAATGGTTAAAAAATACCCTCTTTTTACTGAATTAACTTATTTAGCTGTTAAAACATCTTCAAGGGTGGGCAGAGGCAGCAGAAAGAAAACCTACAAGATTTAAGGGGATGGGCAACAAATACTCACCTATTTAACAGGGGTGTTGTATGGCTTATTTAATTAATGAATACTTGTAAAGCACTCTGAGTTGCTCAGACAAGAAGCTCTATACAGTACAAGCGCAACATATTATTATATATTATTAAGACTGGCTCTGCAGAAGAATAATTCCAGGTAAATGTGCAATCAAATGATCATTTTAGTTCCCAGTAATTAGATTCAATAGGCCAAAAAAACCCACAGAAGCCTTTCTTTAATCATACACTAAACAATCAGAACATCCCTAACCTTTCAAGCTACAGCCTTTTTGAATAAAACATCATCAACTTATAGATATTATTCCAAAAAGAACCAGTCACCATATGTGTTGTCTCTTTGAAATACAGTTGCTATAGCAGACCCTGCATGCATTTCATGTGATATGATCATATTCTATCTGTTCTGGCAGCTGAGAGGTTGCACAATTAAATTGGCTGCCAGAAATTTTTGAAGATTCCCAGAACAAGTAGCCATGCAAGAAATGCCCATTCTTTACTCGAGCTGGCCATGAAGCTCTGTGCAACTTGGTGGGGTGGCCACTGCCACCATAAAAACCCTTACCATGGCTGACCCCACACCAGTGAGGGTCTCTGTCTGTGGGGACAGGCTTGCAGTGGCACAACTCTGCTGGAGTCAAGCCAGAGCTCTGTCCCTGCTCCAGTCCAGCTGCACAGCACCCACACCCCTCACACCCACCACTGTGAGGGTCTCCATTGAAGGTGATATCTGTAGCACCCCATTCCATGTCTGTTTGTCACCTGTCCTGGTGCAGATATGGTGGGACCAGAGATGGCAAGAGGGAGAGACCAGCACAGAGGGTAGAGCAGGACAGGAAGGAAAGGATTAGAAAGAATAAAAGTAGGCTGGAGGGGATACAAGGAGCCAGGATGGACAGGAACATCAAAGGGAAAAACAAGGTAGATGCAAGTGAGATGGCAACATGCTGACATTCCAGGGGATTGCAGCTTGAAATGGCATTTCCCATCTCTCCTCTAAAGATTTCACTTCTTCACTTACAAATAACTGACAGCAGTAACAGCTGAGCATCAGATGAGCTCAGGTTTAAGATGTGAAAGACTGTTTATAGCTCAGATATGGTTCTCACTGAACATCTTCATCAGGTAGCTACCATGTCCTTGGTACTGTGAACCCAGAGATCCCACATCCCTCTGAATTTCTACTTCTTCCTGCTCAGCCTTTCCTCCCTCCTACCTCAGACCAAGTCCAGTCCTTGCCACTTCCAAGGCCTCATCCATACTCCTCACGCATGACAGGACATGCACAAGAAAGATGGCTAGCTCAGTCCAGGATACACTGACCCTCCTTCCTCTCACACACAAAATATTTCAAGCCCATTTGGAGTTTGCCTTCATGGAATTACTTTGCTGATATCAATTCAAGCCCGGTGGACACCCGTGTAATCCAAGCCAACAAGCATCACACCTCTACCCCCTTCCCTGGTTCCAGGCAGTGCCGCTCCCACAAGGAGCTCATCCCTGGATGCCAGCGTGGGAGCCCTGCTGAGGCTGCCGGTGCTGCACAGTGCTCGGGCGAGGATAGACAGGGAAATTAATTTGAGTGAAGTCAGTCCCACAACCTTCATCAGCACGGAGATTCGCAAGCAGGCCTGTACATTAATAAAGCTTCCTGTGGGAGTAGATGTTGCCTTTGATTTGCATGTGAATTCAATGCTAGTGAGAAGTGCCAGACTGTCAGACATGGAGACCAAAGTCTCTTATCTTTCCAAAAGCTTCTGTAGCAGTTTCCCCACATTTCCTTAATCATCTGCCTTGTCCTCAACTTACTGAACAGGCAGTAGAGAGTAAAGCTGGATTCAGTTCAACTCCTGCTGCTGCCAAGTCCTGAAACAAGGGTGCCAGGACTGTTTACTGCTAGCCAGCAGCTCCGCTAACGTGGCCCTCTCCTCACAAGCAGGTGCTCTGACATCTCCAAGCTCTTTTCACACATTCCTCCCCACTGCCGTAGTTACATCCTAAATCTCCACCACGTGCTTGCAAGTGAACAATTGCCAGGAAAACCAGCTCGTGTTTGTGCGTCCAGACAACAGCGTGTTCTTTCATGGCATGGGCAGGTGGAGGTGACAAGAGCCCCCGGGACCACAGAGATGCTTCAAATATCTGGGTCTGTAAATACCAGCAGCCACATTATCTGTGCTGCTCAAAAAGCCTGCAAGCCTGGACAAAGCTTCTTGGGACACCCAGAGACTCGGACACGAATCCTGGCCTCCGGCAGTGAATCACAGAGCACCAGCAACCATCCTCCTCTCTGCACCAAAACACAAAGGGGAAATCTTCCCACCTACTGGAAAAAAGAGAAAGGAAAGCATCCCCCAGCACATGCATCTTCCATAGGTATCGGTCACTATAAACACGGATTTGAAAGGACATCAGGAAAAGGCTCCCTACCAACCAAGTCATGCTATGACTAAATGCCAGATACAGTAAATGAACTCCCAAGGTATTTTCTTATCCATTAGGAAATCACCCAGACATAAGGAGATTTTCTGGTGTAAAACAGAGACCAGTAAAAAGGTAACTGAAATACAGCACTTGAGACACATTGCACAAACTTGGAATGGTATTTGAGAGTCAACACTGGGTGACACCTAACCCAGAAAAATGTTAACAGTACATTAACTGTGAGATGAATCAAGCCTGTTTCATTCACACAGTAAGTGGGAAGCCCCACTGAAAAGCCCTCTGCCTGTGCTTAGGGAAGTGGCAACCATTTATTATTTCCCAACCACTTACGCACCAGGAGGCGAAAAAAAAGTACACATTTGAGATGACCAAGACAATTTTATTGCAAGACAGACAGAACGTGACTTGTTTGCCCAGCTGTTGTTTGCCCAGAACACTGGGCACTGTTATCACCCCAGTTACTGTTGTAATTCGACATTTTCACGCAAGCACCTCGACCTTTAAGTTTCACCATCCTCTTTGGGCAAGCTCTGCTGAAGGGTAAAAATGTAGCCCTGCCTCTGACTTCATGTGGCCAGAAACTCCTGATTCGGGAAGGGGGCTGGGGAAGGGAAATATACTGGAAAAAGAGGGTAGAACTTCAAAAATAGAAATGCTGCTTAAATGCCATATACTTGCTTACAGTGTCGGTACATAAGGAAAACAGAAACAGGATCCAGTCGCATGGAGCCTCTTGCTAACTTGTTCCACCGCTGCAGCCAGTACAAGGCAGCAACTCTCCAACTTTTTTCCATCATCCTATTCCTACTGAAGAAAAAGAGCTCCAGCTCCTCCCTTCCCATCTGCTCCAACCAATATTAATATCAATCAGTTATTAATGAAATATGATGACCTACATCTACAATAGGCCTGGCTCTAACGCCAGGAGAAGCTTATTTCAGAACCTGAGGTTTATCAGGCATGGAAAGATCAATCCAGGGGACTTCAGGATGTATGGAAAGATATATACACTGGAGGGTGGGGAGATGAGCAACAGCCATGAGGATGCAAAAGCAAGGAATGTCTTATCCCACTGGCAATTCCCAGGGCAGTTGTGCGGTAATGAATGGGCTGCCTCCAAAATGGATAAGCATACACCTAGAAGTTGCAAGGAGGGCACAAAACAAAATGCCATGTGTTTTTACAGCTTCCTAAGGATTTCGGGCCTTTCCAGGTGGTCAAAGCTGCTTATCAGTAAAACAACTTGAGAAAGGAGGAAGGAAGAGTTCCCAGAAATCAGAGATGGTCCTGCAGCCATCTGAAGTGTCCAAAGTAATAAATCTGGAAAGTTAGTTGCCAGCCAACATCATCATCTGTCCGTTATTTCAGTTATGGTCATTAAACAGCAAAACAGAACAAAACAAGCAGAGAGAGATGACAAGTGAGAAATTTTAAGGGCAAAATCTGCCCTTGGAGCAAATGTAACACTGTGCTGGTCCTGGACTCCAGAAGCAAGACCTTGTGTGTTGACCTCTGATAACCATACCCTTACAAGCTACCACTGCTGCACAACTTCCCCACTGAGGTTTGGGTGAAGCACAGCTTTGCAGCAGCAGGCATGCAGTTCTCCCACTGTCTATTTCTCCCCAAATTTCATGCTGGCTTTAGGCACTGAGGATCGCCCAGTTAGCAGCTCCAGGCACCTCTCCCAACGGAGCATGGCCCACCTCCCAAAAGAGCTTCTTGCTTCCCTTCAGTCTCGCAAGGCAAGTACCTTTGTTTCTCCTGGGTGGGACGAGGGGGAATTTAGACTCAGCCAGCAATCTCTCTTCTTTCTCAGCTCCCATCTGTCCTCACACCCTGCTCCACTCCACAGCTGCTCCCAGCAGAGCGGCAAGATGCAGCTCTCAAGCTCGGAAGCCCGGATGCACCCGAGCTTCAGAGCTGCTTCATGTCTCTCCCACTCCTGCCTCCTCTACCTCCTCTCCCGCGACACTCTCTTCTCCTGGAGCAGCAGATGTAGAGGAGCGGTGGTAGGAGGCAGACACATTGGAGGGGAGCCCTGCTGCAGTTCTCCTCCGGCAGGCTCAGGAGCCGCACAACGTGTGGAAACCGGCGAGGAGCGGAGCAGTATGCAAAAGGAAAAAAAATAAAAAATAGTGCAAAGCGACAGCAGTGGGTAGTGCTGTTCCTCTGGGAGGAACAGAACAGGGGGAGGTGAGATGAACCAACTAGAGAATAGGAAAGGAACCAAAATGAAGAGGAGGAATAAAATGTAGAAGATGCAAAAAAGAGAAGCAGATGTTCTTGCAGCACTTATTCCCTCTGACATTTGTACGCAGCTCTTCCATCTTCCTCCAAAACTGGCAAATGAGCTGCTACGTGCTCCCTTCCCCACTGCCACCACCCTGACCCTGTGACACACAGAATGACACAAAGCCAAGAGCCCCAATGCTGCTCTTGGCACCACAGCAGGGAAGTCTGAGGATAGCTACAGGCACGACTTGGGACTGCTATGGGACACAGCTAGGACGCAACATAACCTAGTGAAGCATTCCTGCTGTCCGGCCTTCTCAACAGCCTTGGATTTAAACAATCCCCATCCCCATCTCATCCTCTATTTCTTTGTTTCATAAATAATCCTCCTCCACCACCTACCCTGTTCCCTGCTCCACAGGTACAGCAGAGGGATGCTGTGAGCCTGGGGAGATGCTGCTGGTTGCCTGTACCCAGTGCCTCACTTGGCTGCAGCAAATCTGCAAGGCTGGCTCCATCCAAGGGCTACCAGCCAGCTCATCAAGCAGGCAAGCTTCAACAGCAATCCTTCACTCAATAAAATGATCAGCTGGCCACAAAGGCTTTGCTTAGACACAGCAGACTGGTCTGGACAAGTGACTAATGGTGATTCCTATGCTGGAAAAAGAAAAGAGACCTGAGGTCCACATGTACAAACCCTGGCTCACATCCTGTCCCTGATGTGACAGGGGCAGACTTGGAGCAAGGCAGTTGGCAATGTGCCTCATGCTGAAGCATCTCCTAGAATAGTTCAGTCATAAGGAAAGAAGATGAGTCTTTATTTTTCTTCCAGCAGGCTTAGTTTCTTTCCTCTGGAATAGATCCTGGCTACCAGTTAAGGAGATTCCCTCCAGAAAAAGGCACTGGAAACAGAAACCCTTTCTTCCAAACGCACAGGGTGGAGCCGCCTGTGTCCCAGCCCTGCTGCATTTCGTCCTCGTGGACACTGAGGTTACTCCTGCCAGTGGGAGGATGAGTGGACTCCATACTCCTGCTCTGCCACCCCACAGCCCATCCCCTGGCTGGCAAGGTCCCTGCCTGCGAGGACCCAGCCTCACACAGGCGGAAAACAGAGTTTACCTCCAAAAAAACACCAATTTCCATTTTGTAATTTATTCATGAACTCCACCAGTTTCAGGGAGAAGATGGGTGAGATATTTTCTTCAATACTTGGAGACACTGCAAAGACGAAGGGGGGAGCAGGCAGCAAGGGACAAAAGGGTGAGAGACCAACCTCAGCCAACACCAGGAACCTGCAAACCCTGAATCAGCTATAACAGGGACAACAACTACAAAAATCCCTTTTCTGAGGCATAAATGAAATCCTCCGGCGGTTATGCTGCAAAAACACCTTCTGTCCCGTCTTTTAAAGAGTCACAGTCAGGACTCATCAAAGCCACTTAAAAAGTATCTGGCAAAAAGTTCCCAAACATTAAAAATGGTTCTCTTTATTTTGGCATGCCAAGACTCACAGCATGTAGCGGTCTGTACCAGAAAGAAAGGAAGGATGGGCCAACACATCCTGGTAAAATGAGAAAGGATACAAATCTTGGCTCCCCATTCAAACTGAACCAGAACTGAACTGTGCCTGAGTGATGAAAAAAATCTTATGGGATTTCCAGCTCGTTTCTGTAGGCTTGAGATCAGATTCTGAACTACTGTGTTTATCCAAAAGTGAACCAGACCTTTGAATATTTGGAGGAGTATTCACTGCTGAGCTGCGTTTTTCTTGGATGTCAAAAGCACGGGAAGTTCTCATATTTTTTAATAGAGAAGAGAAGAGGGATAAGGTGGGGGGGAGAAGGAAGAGGGCCTTTTTGTTGCTACAACATAAATAGTATATTGCATACAGCTGCTTGCGCGCTTCCCTGTGTGGTCAACAAAACAGGGAACATATTTTAAGCTTGTTTTCCAAAACACTGCATGACAAACTTGTACTCAGAGGCCCATGAAATACAGCCCCTGACTGTGGACATCTCACCACGCTCCATCAGACACTCGCTGCTGTTGGGTGAATGAAGAAAGCAGAACATTGGGACAGCCCCAAACATGGAAAACTAAAGCTGCAAATCACATCACTTCTATGGCACAACCTAATTTAGAACAGCTTGTAAAAATCTTAATTTTAAGAGATTCTGGTAAAGCAAAAATAGGTGAGGTTCAGATGGAGGCGACAAAAATTATTTGAGGCCTCAGCAGATACAAGGCAAGATTGATAAGGGTGGGAGTGTTTAGTTTAGTGAGAGATGAGTAAGAGGGGAGATGATAAAAGTACACAAATTGTGACTTGGCCTGAGAGGGTACATCTGGTGCTTTTCCCATTTCTCATAACACGAGAGAAAGAGGACATTGAATGAAGTCAGGAAGCAACAACCACAAAAAAAAAAATTAAAGCAGATACAAGGAATTTTTTTTTTTCCCTTTCTTAAAACAAAACTCATAATTACTCTCTGGAACTTACTGTCATAAGACATCACCAGGGCCAAGAGCATGGGGAGGATGCAAAGAAAGGATTAGACACTTGCAGAGATAGTCATGAGAACATTTACAGCTACCTTTGGATAGATAAAAATAGAAATCAAGGTACAAATGTTTATGCTCCAGGGCACAAACAAACCTTTAATCGCTGCAGGCTGGGAGGACACCTTCGCCCATGGACAGGTCCTTCACGAGCTTCTGCCCAAGGACTCCAGCCAGGGCTGGAGAGATCCCCTATCCAACAGGATGCGATTCTTCCTGCTCCTCTGTCTTCCCAGGTACCTCAGTCCTGCACCTCTGATCCCAAAGCCCATTCCTCAGCCCATCTTGTGCCTCCTCAACCCTCAGGGAGCTTCTGGGCAAGGGCGGCCAGCCACGTTCCCCAGCCCAGCCCCGCCCCTGCCCGTGTCACCTGGCCCCAAGCTGCTCATTTCCTCTTTCTTCTTCACATCACATTTAAGTTTCAGGTCCTTATTTCGCCTGCCCTTCCTCTCCCTGCTATTTCGACTGCCATTTTTTCTCCCTCAAACCTAAACCCCCAACTCCAGCCCCTGCCATCTATTTGGGCTCTCCAGGGAGCGCTGACTCCCCTGGAGCCAGAAGGTGAAGCATCTACCTCCTCCTGCCCAGACCCACCAGCGATGCACAGACTTGAACACAACTTCAAGATGTCAGGCAAATTTTCCCTTTTTTGATGTGAAGCCGTTCCTCAGAGGAAACCTACATCCCTGAGGAGGAGGATGACCCTCCTGCCGATCCTGCACCTGCGGGGCAGTGGCAGTCAGGCGCTATTACGGACCGCGGAGCTCATCAACGCGCTGGAACTGACATGCGACTCGGGGAGACAAAGAGAGATTTTGAAAGCAAGTCAGTCTATTAAATTTATACCTACCTGCACAATGTGAAGCAAACCACATCTCGGTTTCCTTTCATGTGCATGACAGTCTTAACTTGTTTCTTTTAATCCCATAAAAGCAGCTAAAGCATGCAACATGCTTCCCGGAGATGAGGCAAACCTGTATTTTACTTCCTGACAGTGATTTAGTTTATAGGGTGTTGTTGGTTTTTTTCAGGGAAGATAATGAGCATTGTCCAAAGCTGGTATTATAAAGGAAATACTACACGCTACATGCTAGACGCTTGGCATTTAAAAGAGAATCCCATAAATTGACACTGTCTGTAACGGACCAAAGACAGCTGCAAACCCTCACGCTGCACAGACACCAGCACTGGAGGCTGGAAGATCCCAGCATCTCTCGCCAAGGTTTTCTTTGGAAATCAGCACCCTTCTGAAAATTGAAAGCACCTCTCATTTAGTCAGTCACACCCCAAGTTGGACCGGGGAGACGACCAGGGCTGCATGACCACGCAATAAATCCAGCAAATCCAAAGGGCCAAAGCAGTAATCCATGGAAATGTTCCAGGCAAGAGGGGGGTTTAAGTGCCTTTAATTCCCAGCTGCAAGCCCAGCAAGCTGCCAGAAGGCGGAGACGACCGAACACAAGGGGTTAATGGTCTTGCTAAAGAAAATGATACACATAATTTCCTTTTATCATAAAACAATACGTTTATTATTTTCTGTATATCTGTTAAAGGGCACGGCCTTCTGAGTGGAAAACAAAACACAGCTTGGTCACATGTTTATTTGCTTCAGCTACTCCCTTTCCCTTCTGATAAATAATCAAATATGCCATCCAGAAAAAACAAAACCAGTGAGCTGGGAAATTTGATGGTCATCAAATAGACTAAGATACCAAGAAAAGCAGCCCACTGTTCCCACAGAGAGTTTTCTGCCCCACACCTACACTAACATCTGAGTAAATAACTTCAGTCACTCTTTCCATTTTCCCCATGCAATTACTCCTACTGTTAAACAAATTGTCCTTAAGGCAGTTGCAAACACCATTTTTTTTTCCTGCAAAGTAGAACAACTTCTGAACATTAAAAAGCCAGACTAGCAATATATTTTCAAAATATGTTTGTTGTACTTGCGGTTTGGCTGAACACACAGCTTGATTTCTCTCTCGCTCTCTTTTCTAGGAAGATGGGGGTTTACGGTTTAAAATTTTAAAGTGTATTTGGATCTTGGAGAGGCAGGAAGAGCCTCAAGGAGGATGGGTTTTCTCCATAGGGCAGGCAGCATATTTTCCATTTTCTCTTATGTTTCGCACTATACAAGCACCATGAATGCTTGCCAAAAAAAAAGTTACCTGCTATTTCAGTGGACTTTTGCAGGGGGGAGAAACCACCGAGAAGTATCAAGCAGTTTTTAAAGTCACTTGAACAGAGGGGGAAAAAATCCAGCATCTGTGTTGTGACACGGATTACCCATAGGATCTACAATATCTTCCAACAACCCCTGAAGACCATTCATACAACAATCATTAATACTGAAAAACTGCAGAGAAAATCCCTCACGTGAGAAGTTAACAACCATTACCCGGCGTGAGCACGCTTTCCCCTTCCTTTTGTAGTACCACAGGTCTAAACAATAGTCATATGAATGAGATAATAGCCATGCTTGTCTCAGCAGCCTGATTTTTATTAGCATGAAATTGGTACAAATATTAGCGAGGCTGGTTCGCATGCGGTGCCAGAGCCACGATGCAAACAATTTGCAGAAAACAAAAAAGTGACTCAGGTTTGCACCACTTCTGCTGCCCAGAGCAGCAGCCACGTTTCCCTTTTTTGGGTGGGGGGTTTGTTGCTTAGGTATTTTTGGCACTTGTGCAAGGAGAAGCCGCAGCACCCGGCGAGGAGCGGGGACGGTGGCATACGGCTGTTCCCGTGCCAGACGGATATCGCAAGGCGATGGGTGCCCCGAAAGAGGACTCAGTCCTCCCCACGGCTCTCCAAAGCCATGCCAAAAACCCCACCCTTGTCAACACCGCAGTAAACAACCTAAACTGGCTGCTTTTGCTTCAAACCAAAGCAATTCCCCTCTCCTGTGCTCCAAGCTGCCTGTGCAAGGCAGCACGTTAAAAGTTCAGCCCTGCCTGCACTGCTCCGTTCCTCTGAGCGCTCGCAGAGAAAATGAAGAGTTTAACAGAGTGAGCTCTTACTGTCTGCCTTTAGATTTCCGTCTTCGCGCTGGAGATGTTTCTGGCTGTTTCTGTGAAGCGGGGGCTGAAGAATGGTAAAAAGATGTTTGAATAAACAGGAAGTGCCGTGCAGCCGGAGCGCAGGCTGGAGGGAGACGCTGGAGCACTGCCCTTCACGGCAGCCACCGGGCTCTGCCTCCACAGTAGCAACCTCTGCTTTGACTAAATGACAAAGAAACCGCAAAGCATTCCTTCCCTAATTCTTCCCTTGCAAAGTGGTGAGATCAGCTGGAGCTCACAGGTAATCTCAAAGTTTGGTTTAGCACAACACCAGGCACAAAAATCTAGCAATTCTGCACTGTTAAACCCCTCCATCTGTGAGCAGAAACAGGCAGAACTAATTATGTCCCCAACTAGACCAAACAGCAGCGAGAAACACACCTCGCTTCTGTATCTAGGCAAATTCGGATTTGCACTGAAGTCCAGCCAAGCCTGGCGTTCCTACCCTTGACAGTGCTGTGACTTGCTCTGGAAACCGGCTCGGGAGGCTGGCCGGGCTGCAGGGCTGTTTTCTCTAACTGCGTGAACTGAAATATAAACAACCACCCAAAAAAATACAACTTGTCTCGGGCGGAGGGACTTGCATCCAGCATCTCCGAAAGCGTAACTTCAGCATTCAGGCAGATGCCAGCCCTCCTTCGTCGTCTCCTTCCCCTCCCTAAAACAAACTACCTTCCTAAGTGGAGATGACTAACTAACCGTCTCCCCACCCAATTATCAAAGCCCTGTCTGCTGTCATATTGGTGACATGACACAGATATTGTCAAGAAAAAGTAAACTGGGGCTGGCACTCGAAGGCAGCTTGTGAAGAGATGAGCAGTCGAACAGCCATATTCAATAAAAAAGAGGAACAGGATTCCTTTAGAAAATGTATTGCTGTTGTGGCAACGTGCTGCTGCCACTGAAGGGACTGATTTGTTATTTAGCATGTAGTCTTGGACTGTCTGTCATTCTGGGTGCTAATGCTCTGCTAAAATAACTCATTGGGAGCTGTCAGTGGGATGTTTACATAGGCCCCCAATCTTTTCTTCATACAAGGAAATTTTTTACTGGAATTCATCTTCTTTTGATCTCACATTCAAAGCAACAGCAGCTTGATAGACATGCAAGTCTGAAAGCAAATCCAGACGCTGAAGATAAACCGCCAGAGTATGACAGGCAGGAGCATCTAAAGCTTATAAAAATGAAGAGAACAGCATGTCGTCTGAGTATTACAATAGCAGAAATCAAGAGACATATTAGGTGGAACTGATCAGCCACAAAAACAGTTCAAAAGGCAGATCACAGAAACAGAAGACTAAGCTAGAAAAAAAATAAAATTGGAAAGATCTGCTTTACAGAGCCATCACCTCCTTTCTGAGCACCGCGGCGTTTCCGCTCCAGCATGTAAACTTAAGGGGAAAAAAAGAACAGGGCTGGTGCGTCTCTACTAACTCAGCAGTTCTTACCTTCAACTCACCAATTAATTTGCCGAGTGTACGTTTCAATTACGTGTTATTCAGAGGGAAATAAAAATAGGACACTGTGCCACTCCCATCTATAGCCCAGCCCTCCCTAACACCACAGGGATGGGGAATTGGTGCCTCTTCGTTAGGAATTGCGTCCCCCCGCAAGGTGCAAAAGGGCCCCTGGCCTCAGCCCCTGCCACCATTTTAGCTTGTTCATCTTTCAAAGGGCTGTCTTGGGATGCTCCTGAGCTCTGCCTCTGCCACCAGTGCAGAAATATTAGTTCAGAAGGCAATTTTATTTAAATTGAATTATGTGTGCCACAGAGTCCACAGCTATGTTCCGAAGGCGACACTTGCCGGGAAACAATTGCTGAAACTTTCTCTAGAAACCCATACATTTTTAATTTTTCTTCCCCAAATAAGCTTCTTATTCTAATTGAAGTCAGCAAATATAATGAAAAAGTAATTCTCAAACAATTTTGTACTTAGAGCTGTTTGTTAACAAACACTGAACGAGCAGCAGTGTCAGGTTAAAGGGCAGCAGGATTCCACATTATAATTTAGCCTGCGGTTATTTCTGATTAAGAACACCCTCCGGGACAGCAAAGCAAGATCTTCTTTTGCAGCAGGCATAGCTTTTAAAATTAGCCTCTTCTCAATAATAAAACCAACAGGAAAACTGTGGATTTAAAACTGTATTAACCAATTTGAAGTGTGCAATCAGTTTATGTCTCGCTTTCTGCAAACCACTGTTCCCTGCCTTAGTCAAGTTTCAAATGTAAAAATGCTGCCTGGATTCTGAAACTGTTGTAAGAAAGTCACCTTCTGTCATGCTTATGTAGCTATCTAATGTGCTAAAGGCTGATTATTTATCTTTAAACTGTACTAGTTTAATCTTTTAAGGTCACCACTAATCTGCTCCAACCTTTTAAAAAATAGCAGCTTTCAAGACTTACTGCTGGAATCACTAAACTCTGAGCTGAATGTCATTGTAAGGGATACATTAGCCAGAGTGAGTGTAGTTTTACAATGTAAACACCAAATATAAATCCCCACCTAAAAGAGAAGAAAAATATGATCTCCATGCCAGAAGAAATATCAGTAAATAAGACCAACGCCGTATTATTTCACACAAATATCGTTCCAAATCATGTTGCTATTTCTCTCTCCTCCCCCTCCCTTCCCAGTGCAAAACTTGGGTATAATTTAAAGGGTCATTAGGTGTTTTTTCTTTATGTTTTCCCTTTCTCAGCAGCAACTTTGCCTGCCTGCTGCGAAGCCTCCTGACCACATTTGGAAGTTGTTGTAAAGTCCAAAACCTGCTCACAGGTTATTTGTGTGTGTGTGCTGCACAGCAGCCCTTTATACTCTTCTTTTTCCTTTTCCCCTAGACTTCTTCTGGACTTGAATGTCACAGTAGACCTTGAATGTGAAATGGCTTCAAGCTAATTGCTTTAATTGCTTGAAGATGTGCAGGCAGGTGAAACCTGATCCCCTTGGCCATTGTAGAGACCAGGAACAACACAGGAATGTTTACATAGTGGTTTGAGTTTAATAGACAGTAGAGCTGAGTTTCAGACAGCTAGCAAAAACACAGCTAATAGGTGACCTCTTAATGTAGTCCTCCTTTTTAAAAACAAAATACAATTTCGTTTTATACAAGGCAATGTCCCTAAATGCCAAGGTTATCTGCTTGACTTTTTGAGTGAGCATGCATTGCGTTGCACCTGACATTTATACCAGAAACTCTATCCTGAATGCATTTCCCTCTACCTTAAAACAAAAAGCACTTTATGTGTCAGTCACCTTACAAACAGATTAGAGCTGGATGGGGTTTCCTCGTTAAGTGCAGTCATTTTAATTTAAAATTGAGTGGGTTTCACCACTGTCATACTCCTTTCCCCTCATCCCCTGGGCACTCCTACCCTCTGGTGGGCACCAGCACAGGCCCTTGGAAGGGTCTTCTGGAAAGGCCAAGTACTTTTCCTGCTTTTCCAGAGTTTCCAGTATATTTGCACCACACTGTGAAGATACAGACTGGCTGTAATGCACTTTTTCAAAGGCACAGTTTGGTTTCACACACGGCACAAATGTAGCAGCTCTTCCTCAGGCAAAACTCCTCCTGACTGAGAACTGCAGCATTCGGGGTCACTGACGATCAGGTTTGCTTTCCAAGAATCATGAGGTAAGTAAAACATACTTGAAACCAGCCAAAGACCAGTGAGCAGGTACAGCACAAGTGTAGAAAGCAAAGACTGAATTTGGCAGCAGCGGTAGCATAAAGGTATTCACTGTAGGTCTAGTCCAAAAAACAAACACTGAAAACAGGTAATACCAAATAGTCACTTTCCTGGCACAGGCACTTCAAGTTTTGCTGCCAATCCTAAAAAACAGTTAAAATCACTTGTATCGAGTGAATACCAGCCGAGAAATTGCATGTGTTTTATCCCATACAAAAAGGAATAAATAAAATAACATTTATGGGGAGGGGAAAAGGGAAGGCAATATGAGACATAAGACTGGAAAAAGCACAAACACACTGAGGCAAAGGAGATGAGGCGAAACTAAAGTGTATTTGATACGAACAAGAAAGGAAAACAATTCCCTGCCACACAGCCCTGCAAATAAAGGGCATTTCCAGTCTGATCTTGGCAATTCCACTCAAAAAGTTTCAAATTCTCTAGTACTTACGCTGGGCCTACCGAGCCCTTGAACAGAAGGAAACAGAAGCGGGAGGGAAGCCGCTCCAGCCACTCTGGATGCAACTGTGGCTCCCAGGAAGACAATAGAAGCTGGCTGCTCTGCTCTACCTTGCCTGTTATTCCCAATCCTCTGAAGCAAATGAGTAACTGATCTTAAATAATACAGAACAAAGGGAACAATAGGAGCTGGGAAGCAAGCTGGGATACTTGGGAACATGCTTCTTTCTTTTGAGAGAGAATCTCGCTGGCACACATGCACACTCTGAGTTACAGAATCACAGAAGTTGTTGTCCTGTCTCCCCCCTCCACCATCACCTCCTAAAAAGCTCAAATTCCAGCCACTGTGGGGTTTTAATAGATTTTTTCTGTACAGCCTGAAAGATTAAGACAAAAAAGAGAAAGTTCAGAATGGGGGGGGG
>VZRN01000404.1:3767711-3813690 GCA_013397935.1 Dasyornis broadbenti
TGGTGGGAAGAAAACAGTGTCAATTTAAAGATTTAGTATAAACTAGTCCAAGCCTGTGGGAGGAACGCTAAGTGGAAAAAGTAAACACGGTCCCCCCAAGAAGTTCCCCTGGAAGCCGAGCAGGCAGCCAGTGCCTGGTACCCGCTGCCCCGCGCCCGGGGAGGTCAGCCCAGCTATGCTAAACTGACAGGTTCAGTTTACAGCGGGCCAGCACTTTGTTTGGATATACTGGCCTTGCTCACCGCCAGCTTAACAACAGATGGCTCGAAAACTTTCATTATGTTGCAGAGGGCTGAACTGCAAACAATCGGGAAAACTGTGAAAAGTTTAACTCCCTGCGAGCCGAGTGGGGAAGCGCTGCCCTCGCCAGCCGGCGTCTCCTCCCGCCCCGGCCATGGGCGCCTTTAAATTAATTAAAGCGGGATGGGATGATTAATCATACCTGCACACGGTCCTGGGGATGCCTGGGAAAAAGAATTTGCGACTTGACAAGGTCATTTCAATAAAAGTAGCATTCCAGGAGAAAATGGACTTTGACGGATTGCAAAGCTGATTTTAAACCTTCCTCAAGCCTCTGGCTCTAGGAAAGTTATAGAAAGTTTCTGCAATAATCCTTGAATCGGGGTGTATTAGGAGCTTTCTGATGAGTGTTCTTCCATCTCCAGAAACAGAGCCTCCGTCCCTCAAATTCCCACTTCAAACTTTCACCCTCCATGGCAAGAGAAGGCCACCAAATAATCTAACATGCAGATCTCAATATGATTTACCCAAATCTGTGTATAATTTAAATATTCATCTAACTGATTTGATTCATATGCACCATAATATCTCTTAACGCTCTAAGGCAGGTTATAAATGCACCTTCTGAGGTTTAATTCAATTGACAGTCTTATATACATCTCATCACTGAAAACGCATTATTTTATATTATTGAAAAAATGAACAAATCTGTTTTCCACAAATGTATTTTAAAAGCGACTCTTTCCTGTTATTGAAAGAAAATTGTGTTTATTACTCCTTTAGCATAGTGTAAACTCATAAACGTCAACAGAGAGTACAAGGAAAACTGTCAACTAAATATTGTTTCCTTCATGAGCTGCTCTTCCAAGTCAATTACGCCTTTCAACTTCTGGGGCATTGTATGATAAACTGGCAGTAAAAATCATTCACATTAATATACCATGGTGCCTTGCCTGCAAAAGGTAATTAAAGAAGTAAATGACTCATAAGAATAGACATATTAGCTGCAAAATGAAAGGCAACTGAGCTGCCACATGAAAATATGTACCATTAAGATACTGCATTTTCATATTCCTGTAATCAGCTTCAGTAGACTAATGCTTATTTAATCCAGTTCTCGCCTAAGTCCATCAACAACTGTTTTTTGCTGTTTTCTCCTTGACTGAACATTATGTGTGCAGGTTTGGAATAAATACTGCAATAAGATTTTTGCATAGTCAATTGAAGAACAGGATTTTTATCTTTTAAAAACTATTTTTCTTTCCCACCAGGAGGAATACAGCAGCGAAGGATACCTAGAAACCCCACATTTCCTGGGGTTCTTTCAGTGCCAAAATGCTTTGAGTGAAATACATACCCCAGTCTAGCATCTACCATTTTGATTTGTGAAATACAGCAGGAAATCAAGCCTCATCCTCCATCTCTCCTGTTCTTCATATGGGAAAGGGTTTGCCTTGTTCACGCGTGTTTTCATCAGGGTTAGAAAAATTAAGACAGGTTTTCTCTTTCTTAAGTCTTTGCTACAAGGTGGGACAAGGAGAGGAATGGGCACTGTTGGATTTGTGGAGGAAATGGAGCTGCAGGTTGGGGAGCCCCAAGGGCATCACCCCTAAGGACCTGCTCCGCCCAGCCTCAGCTGACAAGACCCAAACTCCAAACTCACGCAGGCACCATCCTGGCATCTCACCTGGGCAGCAGGACAGCCAAGCTCAGCACAACGTGCTCCTGATTTTTGTGAAGGGCCACTGCTGGGAGCTCACCCTGTGGTGCACATCTCAGCTCACCCCGTCTCTGCAGCCACCACATAAACCAAAGCATTTTTGGTGAAGGGTCTTGGGTTGAACTTCACTAGTCCATCCTCCTCCCCTCAAGGGGATGGCAGGGACATGGTAAAATTCAGGGAACAAAGCACACTTGCCTCCAAAAGAAAACACCCTGCAAAATACTCGAACGTTTATAACTCATCCTGTTTGAGAGCAGTAATTAAAATATTCTTTTCATCACAATAATAACTCTGTAAGGCCAAGATCCAAACTGCTTTTGATGGCACAGCTCTCACAATTATTTCATTTTCTAAAGTATGGGGTGGAGTGAACTCCAGTATCTCAGCAATTGCTACGGTGCTCTGTTGACAAATGCTGACTTTCCTAAATGGCAGATGGCGTGTATGTACCATCCATCCTTTATTTATTGTGCCCGACACAGGTTTATCCTTGCAAAAAGAGATTTTTCAATAAAAATCTTCACACATTGCTTCGCAACCTGCATTATAGGTTGCTTATTTATCACTATCAGTACGAAATAGTATAAGACTTAAAATGTTGGATCAATCATTATTTAAACTGTATTATTGCTTCTCCATTTGAGCAGACATCACTTTGTACCCACAATTAATGAGCTCTAGTCCTTTTTCTAATTAAGGAACAAAGGTTCTTGTGTGCAGAGTATAGAGTGACACTGTCTTGAGAACACACATTTAAATAGAAGAGAATCCTTCTAATTACCTTACAATAGGATTTTTCATATCCAGCAACATAATAGGATCAAGAAATTAGCGCATTTCCAACAGCATTTACAAATAAGTCATTACAAAACACTGTTAAAAGGTAATAATGCATCCCTAAAAACAAGGGGACCCTATGGAGACTAGTGCCTAACACTGTCGTAGTTATAGAATTAACCTTTGAGCATTGATATAGGGAAAACGCAACACAAATTATTTTATAGATGTGTATACATAGAAATAACCCCCCCCCAAAAAAAAAATGAGGAGTCAGCTATTAGAGCCTAAACCACTTTAGGATTGCACAGATTAGGATCCAAACACATAATTAAGAAAGTCAGAAAGGTAACCTCGCTTTATCCAGTAATTAGGGCTGTTAGAAATCGGATACTGTCTCTTAAAAGTCTTACAAATACACGGCACCACTAAATAACCTGCACTGCTGGGAAAGTATACTCGCTATCAAGGGCAAAGCTGCTATACACTGAGGTAACAGTAAATGACAGACTGTTGTTCAAGTCCATTAGCTGCTATGTGATAGGAGCACATTCACTAGCACACGACCTGTGAAAAATCTTAGATCTCTTTAAATCTTTGAATTGGATTGCTGCATTAATTCTTAAGAACTGCAATCCTTCAACCAAGTCAAATTACCCTCATTAACAGGGGAAAAACTGCCTCTGCAATAAGTTTTAAAAAAAGAGATATTTATTACCTATAATCACTTTCACGTACTTCACCTGGAAGTGTGACAAACTGGGACAACAACTTCAGAGGCTGGCACCAGTTCAGCTGCTGGTGCGGCCGGGGTGGATGGGACGTGCCATGCACGTGTCACCTTCTGTGCCTGTGTGCGCTCCTGCGCCGACATTCAGCGTGAATACGTGCGCTTCTTGGGGAAAAACCTCAATGAATGTTCTAAGGAAAGAAAAATCACTACGAATAAGCACAGGCACTGAAGCGATCTGTGTGTGTGCCACTGAAATAACCGCAAAAGAGGAGGGGAAATTCTTCAGTTATTCAAGGCTTGATTAGAACACTACTTCATAATTAGGCATGTTACAAGTATTGTCATCAACCAGAAAATTCATGTACTAACTCAAAGGTCTCAGAAGCTGGCTCAAGCTTTCTATTCATTAACAACATCTGCTATTAATGTTTAACCCTCATAAACTTGCACCAAACATTCAGCATTCAACAAAGATTAAAAATAAATATTTTGTTGTGCTGTTTTATCCGCGTGGTGATCTGCTCAGTTCTGTGGATATCAGGAACCACTACAACAGCCAGAGAGATAATGGACAAGTATTTGGTCTTTGTTGGAAAGAAGATATTCTTTCTCCAGTCACTGCTTCTCTGCACTTCAGATGCTACAGCTCCCGAGCCAGGCCAGTACTGCACAATAAACAGCAATGCAGACGTACAGATACACATGCACCTATACAATGGTATGAATCATTTATTTTAAAGATTAAATTCTCTGGAACAATTTTCAGGATGAGTGTTCTGAAGGACCCTCTGTTTAAATTTTTTCTAATTTAAAAATGAGCGTTCCTAGGACTAAAGATTCACTGTGAAATGGGGAGCTGAGTAAGTCCAGGATCCAGAAATGAGAAACAGAGCGTTTCATCTTCATTTTACTGCTGCGAGTCCAGATGAGAGCCCTGATCTAGCAGTCAGATCCTAATGGGCAGATCCTTGGAAGAGGCTTTGGAAAGACTCATTTCCACCAGTGTGGTTTTAACGTAAGCGTTGCAATCTGCTTGTGCAGGCTCATTTACAGCATGGTGACAGAACTAAGTGGTGAGCTAATGCGACCCTCTAATGACTCCTGGAAGCGCATCCGGACATTCCCTGTCCCTGTCCCTCTTCCCGCAGATGGATGTGGGTAGCACAGTCCCTGCTGGTCCCATCCTGGCTCCCAGGGGCAGCCCTGGGGCACTGGCAGGCAGATCCCACAGCTCCCTGCCTTCCTTGCTCCCTCCTGCCTGCACCGACCCCTGCGCAAGCCGACTCCCAAGTCTTCACAGAGCCAGGAATTCCAGCATCAGGCAGGCGAAGATCCCGCCTGCACTCATCTCACCATCATTTTCTGATCTGCAGCAACGCCAAGATACAAACCAAGCCACAAAAGTAATGAAAAATACAGCTCTTTTTGTCTTCAAACATGACATTCATGGCGGATTCACTGTCTGCATGTTGCAGCACGCTCTATTCTTAGCACCGTGCCTTTTAAAGTTAGGCCCATTATTTTCTACGGTGTATCAAGATCAGTATGTATAACATATGCCATATTGTTGACACTTCCCTGGATGTACTGCACACCATATGCCTAAAGCACTAAAAGGGGTGATGAACAGAGTGGCAATACTGAAAGGAGAACAAGATACACCGAGCATGTTGAATGAATTCAGTTATATAATTCAGCCAATAAGGGTTTCCATACATTTAACAATCTCCTCTTTTTTTCTCCCCCCGTTTTTCTCCACTCCCCCCCGTATAAAAATGAATTTAACAACTTTCCACTGTGAAAAGTTAACACGCTGGACACGTATTCAAAGCAAACATTTAATCACAGTGGGCCCACCAGGTCCAAAAAGTATACATGTAAAGATAGATCATATATAATCACACCAATAAAACAAACAAAAAAGGACTATTCATACATTTTAGCAATAAACTAAAAAAATAAAACATACAGTTCTGCTCCTGCTTCCACTTGTCCTTTATTTTACCTTGCATAAATCTATACCCCGAGTCCAATTCCTAGAACTAGGGAAGATGTCATCTTGCCCATCTTCAGAGCTTTATTTACTAGTTTCTCTACTAAGAATTATTATTTGAAGAACCCAGAAACTAATGCTCTCTTACACTACAGTATTTTTGTCCAAATCTTCTGGAACGGATTATAAAATTGAAATGTAAGAAGGAACACAGCCGAGCTATATTTATAACACGAATGGTGCTCTTCAGCATCTGATACATACACATGTGTATCCTCATTTCTATGCCATCCCTCGGCACGCTCTAATGGGTACACTAGCTGCATACTCGTCATTAAAATAAGAGAAGAAAAAAAAAAAGGAACTGAGTCATCACTGAGAGCAGTTTTGACAGTACTTGCATGCAGAGCCCTGGCAGAGAGGTTCAAGCTATTTAGTTGCGACCGGCTACAAATGACAAACTTTGGACTGAATTAATAATTAGAGGGAAAAAAACCAAACATGCAAACTCTCAGCACAGGTACAGGCTGATGCACAGGAGAACCCAGGTCTAATCTGCAAGTTTAGTCCTTGGAGTTATGTGCTACGTGGAGGAAGGAAAAGATCTGGAAAGCAGGTATCACTGCAGGGAATTCCCACGGCCGAAACACTGACAGGGTCAGGGAAAAGAGAAGAGCGTCACAGAAACACCCGGCAGGAACACACAGGACCCTTCCGGGGGAGAACCCCAGCTGGCATCAAGCACAGGGGAGCTGTAGGGAAGCAGGCTGCTCTCCTGGCATGCCAGGAGCACGGCCAGCTCCTCACAGGGATGCCGCTAATGCTCTGGAGCTAATGACGCCACGCAAAGCTGAAGCTTCCCCGTCCTCTGTCGTTAGTGCCACTATGCACCCAAAGGCAATGGATCAAAGGGGCTATGAGAAGATAAGGAGAATCCATTTTAATTTCAAAACATGAAAATTCTGGCACAAGAGATCACTACAGAAGATCAGTTCTGTTATGTGCCCGTGGTGTGTTGAAGGGGAATGCTGCATTTTAAATGCACACACACATACCTATTTATCTGAGTAAGCAATATCATTAGCAGAATAAAACAACCTAAAAGGAACATGGGCTTTTTGTTAAAGTGGAAGACAGAATCATCTTCGTGAAAAACATCAAAGAAAAGGAACACATGCTGATGTTTAAAAACAGTCTATGTCTAATACAGGACATCAAGATGTTAAAAAAAAAACAAAAACAAAACCAATACAAACCAACAAAAAAGCCCCTTTGCTTCACAATATTTTCCCTAGAACAAACTTAGTACTTAATGCTGATCAGGAAGGCACTGCCAGTGCCCATTTAAAGCAGTGTCTGTGCAATCCACTGAGAACTCAAATAAGAATTAATATACACAAATTTCACATAGTCAAAATCAGGACAAGTGGAAGTTCTGTGAGTGAAAACACTTGCACTGCATCAGTGTTAGGCCAGAAGGTAAAAAGAAGAATATGTTCCAAAAAACAGAAAAGGAAGGGGTTTAGACAGGCATGCCAGTGCCTGCTCTGTTCCTGCTCTGGGCTTTCTCTGGAGGAAAACAAAACAAAACAAAGCAAAACAAAACAGCTTCATTTTGCAAAAGCCACGGCTACACAGCTATTTGCAGAGGGAAGTGGTGAGCAGGCAACACCTCCTGTCAGCATCCCTGGGGCTGTGCCTTCAGTACATCAACACTGGCCATGAGATGTCAAGTCAGGGTGTGAAAAAGCCTTTTACCTTCTGGTCTCTAGCTCGGGGCTGGTCCAAGCAGAGCACAGCCAAACTTTCTACTGGCTGTTGGCGACGTTAGTTCGATGGACTTCGTCCAGTTGCTTGTGGACTACTGTCCATATTAGGAAAAAATCCCCACTTGATGCTGGCACTGGGATCCAGCCCTATCCACAGACACCGGCAGCACTACAGACTTTTCCTCAGCAGCCAGGTTGAGCCACAAGGATCACAGCCATGCCAGTGTGCCCAGGATCCTTAATAAACAGAATCATGTAAGGCCAAAAACAGTTCTACCATGGCTAATTAAAACATCTCTTGTGCTGCTCTGTAAGAAAACCCACACGACAACACATGAGCAACAAAAACAAAAGTAAAAAAATCCCCTAAACCACCCTGTGGTGAACTTTGTTTCCTTTTCCGAGTGGCGCTGGTGACGTTTGCAGGGGAGCTCGGGAGGGTAAAAGGGCATTGCTAGAACGGCAGCTTTTAATTCTGCCAAGGCAGATCCCCCAGACCTGTAACAAGCGTCTGCTTCCTACCCACCAGGCCATTAATCACCCAGACTCCTAAAAGGTTCAATTCATGTGCCCACTCAGAGAACTCATGAGATGCCTGATAGTCATGTGTCATTCGAGAAGGGAACAAAACTGCATTCTTCTCTGAACGGAGGTAGCTCCGATTACCAAGAGACTGTCTCCCCTGGGAGAGACCAGAAGAGTGAAAAGAAGGAGAGCTGACTCAAAGCTCTGCCTCAAAAGAGACATAATTGATGCAGAAGGGAAAGAGAGTTATTAAGAATCTGCCACTACCTTTATTTTGCCAATAATCTGGGGAATTGGTGAAAGGATTTTGAAAGTGGTGAAAAATGTCTCCAATTTTTACTAGTTACATCCCAGACAGACAGGCTGCTCTCCAGGAAAGACTGCCCTCCTCCTTGGATAGGAGCTTGGCAAAAGCAAAGGAGGTTTCTGCCATCTTAAAATTGGACCATTTCTTCTAATGATTAACTTCACTCTTCCAGGGACCTTTTGAGCAGCTGGAGGTGATGCCTGGGCTCTGTGTGTGCTCACAAATCCTTTGCTTCCCTTGATATCCCCTGCTTCAAAATCTCGATCCTTATCTACTGATGCTCTTAAAAGCCTGGGAGATACCAAACCGGGTGTGTGTGAACCAGGGGTAACTGACCCCCCCAGACTGGGCTGAAATGTGACACACAAATATATCATTTGACATTGCCATTTCCTGGAAATGACAGCTGGAAAGAAAAGAGTATGAAAAAGGGAAATGTGCAATTTTGCAGCTTAAAAATGAAATGGTTGTATTGCTCTGCATTTGATAGAAAATTAAGAAAAAACAAGCAGGAAAAATCCTGCCCTCCTGCTTCTTCTTACTGCTTTAATTACTGCTCTATTAGGTAAACTAATGGATAAAACTGAGAAAAATAAAAAAACCTACAGACACCCCAGCAGTTGCTTCATATCTTTGTTATTTTCCTGGAAATATCCATGCCTCAACAGAAATGTTATCCACATTCTCTTTTTTTCAAATTTTTCCCCTTACAAAATTCAGCAACAAACCAGACGGTGCAACTAAGTTTCAGGCAGCCTGGCACATTCCCTGCCACTCAATGTTTTACCTTTCTCACTGGCACCTTTTGATCTCTCAGGCTTTGGGAAGCTGAACTGATCTCCTGCTGTAATTCGTAATTACCAATTCACAGCTATTTCAGCACTCTGTAGATGCCAGCCTGCTGCTCAGGTGTCAATACAGAATTGAAAAATGCTGGAATTTTTTGGCCAGTTGAGATTTTTTTCAAATTTTTCCCCATACCTCCACAGTGCTACAAAAACCACACTGAGCTGCCGCTGTTACCGAAGGGCCAACCTGGATCCTTCGTGCTGCACAAAGCAAAGAGGAGGCTGCTTTCAAAGGGGTTACAGTATTGAAAAGGGGGTTATGATACATAAACAGCCCTTTTCAGGTTCAAAAAAATCTTCTCTTCCCATTCAGCATTCCCACTACCCCTACTGGTTTCCTCCGCCTGCAGCTGCTCCCCAGCAGGCAGATACAAAATGCTGCTCCGCGGGTGACTGCCACGCTCAGCCCTCACCACGAACGTGTCACCACGACGATCTCACTCCAGCACAGGAGGAAAACAGCCATGGGCCACAAAAACCAGCCACTGTGGGCCACAGCTTGGTCCCAGCCCAAGCAGGGGGCAGAGCTGACTGTGCAGGGCTAATGGGGCCATCCCGGTGGCCACCGTTGTACCCACAACACAATCTTGGTTATTGTTCTACAGCCATGAAAAATTACACCGGACGGTTAAAGTTTCCCACTCCAAATGTTGGTATGAGGCCCTGTAGTATATCTTGCTCTCGTGGCTTACCTATGGGACCTTCAGCAAAGGAAGTCCATGCTGGGAGTGAATGTAAAATATGGGACCATGCAGGCTGGAGAGAGAGTCTTACCCAGAGTGTTTGAATTAAAGTGTTTCACCAGCGATCCTTCATTAAGCCTTTGCCCCAAGTTCTCTTACAAAATACCCACAACACACACTCCCTTCAAAAATCATCCTGAAGTCCTTCAACAAAATTTAAAAGCGTCTTGTCCACCATCTGGATTTTACAGATGGGGCAATGAAAGCACAGAGATGAGAAGAATTCAAAACTGGAAACAATACTCATGAACTAGAAACAGACAAGTAATTCTGAACATTTAGAAGTTGAATCAAATGCAAAAAGACCTTTTATTTTGCTCCTTACTACCGTAACTCAAACACTTTCTAGTCCTCTCTTCAATACAATCAGTGAATTTACAAATTGGTAAATCCTTGTATCCAATTTTTGGTGCTGAAAACGAAACAGAAAATGATCCCTTTAATCTTCAAACAACATTAAGACAGTAACACTTCACTATTTCCCTTTCTGGTGGGGAACCATGCCAAAATACCAACATCCCTGCCTGGAGCTCAGCTGTGCTGCAGTTTAACACTGCACCCAAGTCATCCAGACCACCACGTTCAAAGAGAGGTCTCACACCAAAATCCCAGCCTGAAATACTCACCAGACACTGGAAAAGTTCAGGTCCAGATCCACATCCACGTTTTGTATCTCAGGTTTATATCTAAACCAAATATAAGGATTCTCTTGACTTCTTCCAAAGAATAGTCTTTTAAGACATAAGACTCAAGAACCAATAAAAAAAGTAATTTAACAATATCTCTAGTGTGTCACCAATCATTTAAAGGGCCTTGAGGCTGCTGCATTCCCACTACAGTACAGCAGCCTTCCCACCCTGCTGGTTTTCAATTGACACCCTCTGTGTTGATATTTTTTTCCACGTTAAGCCTGATGGCATTTTTTAAGCTTCCCCATACAGCTGATGTCCTCCGCTCGTGCCACTGCTGGGTCCCAGCAGTGCTGCCGTGGGCAGTGCCAGTCAGGGCACGGCTCTGCTGGAACCCTGGTGGGGCCCAGGGGGTCTTCTCCTTCCTATCACCCAGGGCACAAGGTCCAGGAGAATATGAGAAACTTAAATTTAGGAGGAAGAAGTCCAAAGGGGTAAAAATATTTCAAAAAAAATCTGAAAAAGAAACTTCTATGAGGAGGTTGTTGATCAGGATCTCAAAGAAATAACAAACTTCAGAAACTTGCCAGTGTATCCATCACTTGCTGAATAATCTGATGTGGTTTTTTGCCAAAAAGGCAACAAAAATGACTCTTGTGTACATTTTGCTGGTCTGAGCCTGAAGAATGCTGGGAAGACGGAATATCTGAGACAAGGGAAACACTCCCTTCATCTTCACTTGGCATGAGAGAGATTGTCATCAATTCATCACTCAGAGGCAAGCACAGGACAGGCACATCTACTCCTGAACACCTACAACCTCTAACAATTTTGCAGAGCCCATTGCTCCATCAAACACAACCATCCTGGCTCCCCACCTTGGTTTCCGATGCAGGGCATCAAGGGGTGTTACAAACAGAAAAGGATGGAACACCACCATTTAAAATGCACTTACCTACTGCAAGTGAAATTAATAGGCATTAAAAAAAAAAAAGAAAAAAGAAAAAAACTTCTTTGAAAAGTTTTCCTTTGCAAATACCTAGAATATACCCCACCACCAGAGTCAGGAGGAAGTTTTCAAATGGGTAACTGCTAAATGAATATATCTGCTAAAGGAATCAGGGGGTTTTGTGCACTTTGAGGCTATGTGTTTAGCAGGCTTTGATACTTCAATGAAAAATTGAGGTGGCAAAGATTTGCAGACTAAATTAGTGTTAAATACTTCAAAGAACTGGACAAACAAGTCAGCAGCAAAAATTTTATAGGTTCACTTCCTTCAAGGGAACTTAAGGAGCCAGCATTTTATTGCTGTGAATTCTAGTCACTCCTTTTACCCCTCAGCATCTGTTTGAAATATGTAGTAGACAATTGCTTTTTTGGCTCTGACTCAGGTGGTTGAAATACAGGACAAACAGACTACTGTATATAAGCTTTCCTCCAGCAATGAAAATTTTTATTAACTCTCTTGCATAGCAAACTCAGCTGCCTAGCTTCCAATCCCTATAGAATCATCAAGGAATGTGGCTACTTATTAATTCCGGTGGTCAAGCACAGGGTGGATATGTTGAGACTTGTCTGCAATACGTAACCTCACATTTCAAAAAAATAACAGGGGGGGAAAAAAAAGCTACGGAGGGAAGGAAAAACATAAATGAGTTCTGTTTAGTTCATCATTCATAAGTGTAAAATTCCAAGCTAAATACTAGCTCTGTACATAAATATGTCAGCCCTGTCAGACATTTCAGCCAAAGAAAACAAGGCCCATGGTGGAGGGGTTCAGAATTATCCTCAGAGCCATGAACCTGCCCCACCTTCCATTGCTGTGTCAAATTCAGGAGTTTTCTCACATTGGTGCTTCATACAAACAACCTGCAAATGCTGCCTAAAAATTACTCTTCTCACTCCATCCAGCTGACGGAGCGGGGAGGGAAGAAACGAACAAGGACAGAGGAACATAACACAGAAAGGAAGGTTCTTGTTCCCCAGGAGACTTTATTTAGAATGATCCTGGCCACTTGAAACTCTTACATTTCATTGCTTCTGCATCCTCCACACTGCTTGTGCAGTGGTGACCACTTTGCAAAGCTTTTGATCCCCGAGAAGCGCTGTGAGATGTTTTCCAGTATTTAACGCTGGATAAAACTCCCTCTTCAAGTTGTGGTTACCGGCCAACTTGAGCCAACCTGAGGCTGTTGTGGTGCTTTTAGCCTTTTGTTGTGTTTCCAATGTCATAAATACCTAATAGCAGCGGTCAACATTTAAAAATAAACACTTGCCATGTATTTTCTACACAAAACAACCCCAACTGTCTGAAGTCTGCAGATATTATCCATTTTTGCATTTTCAGTCAATATTTAACACACAGATTATTAAAGAGCTGAGCTTTGCTTAAAGCTCCCCTTGAGTTGCGTTACATTGTTTGGGAAAGAAGGCCTCAGTCTACAGCCAGCTGTCTATTTGCTCCCACTAAATTCCACACCAACAAATTCAACAGTCTGTTCCACCAATGCCATAAATCAGAGGACGACTGCAATGTGAAGAGCCATCAAGGGCTGCCTATAGCCCAGAACTCTCTATCATGACACGTCCCATGGGGCTGAATCTCCCTGGTGTGACCACCACAACCTGAAGCAAAGTCCTTACATCACACCCTACAGGTATCCATTTGACTTAGGTATCTCTACCAGTTTCTCCAGAGAAAGCTGAGGGTAATGCTTCTCATCCCTTTAACACAACTGCAGCTGCTGGGTGAGAAGAACGTGACTCTTATTTCTTCTATTTCTTACTGCCAGTACAAAGCAGTGTTTCCCTTCCAGCTTTCAGCTCCTGCTCGCTGTCTCCCTGGGTGCAGAGGTTCTCCAGCACCTCTGTTCATCTGGCGAGCACTCACGGTGCTGCAGAATGTCAGCTCACGCAGGGAGCACCCAGCCCCTCCAGCAGCCCCTCGCAGACAGATATGATTACACGTATCACATGTAGCTCTCCCATATGGTGGCCAAATAGCACAGATACCTGCCCTGAGGCTTGTTTCTGCAAGGACCATGAGCGTCCCGGCAGCTCCGAGCACACCACGGACCCGTGGCCACCATTCACCTCCAGCTCCCATGCAGGCAGCCGTGGCCACCAGCCCGCAGAACTGTGCCCCTGGTCCCTGGGCAGCTCATCAGGAAGCACTGTAGGTGTGCAGCCTCACAGATATGTGACCACTGCAACTCACCCGTGTCCAATTTCTTAGAAGGGAATTGTTCAAAGCTGCAATCCGCTGGACCACAAAAGGTAAAGCCCTGTGACCCTCAGGAGACAACCTCAAGCCCTCTCTCCAAACAAAGCCTGCCATGCGCAGGCTCTGACAGGAAAGCAATTTTGGTGCACAGCCACACCAGACTCTTCTATCTTCCAAGTCATTCTGACTCCAAAAGAAAAAGCACCCTCTCCATAAAAAGACAGGTGCTAGATTAAAAAAATGCAGATTCCCAAGGAAATCTTGGAAAATGAGACACGTGACCACATTGGGAAAAATCTGTTCGTACCATTTGTTGAATTTTCCTTAAACCATTTATCCAAAACAGCTGGTAAATCATGACAATATCATACAGCAATGGTACCCCAACCAAGTGCTGAAAGCTGCACCCAGAGTAAACCCAAAGAAAATGCTGTATCCTCCCCAGTAATGAGTATTTGGCCTTTGTCACCACCTAGGTAAAGAAAGGAAGCACAGTACCTGATCATACAGTTTGCAACCCTCCCCAATATATGGAATGCCAGAAAATCCAGGGAGAGACAATTATAGCTGAGAGAGCCCAGTCAACCATTTTATCCTTTCAACACATGTATTGAACCCGTAGCCAGCTTCAACTGGTCCTAGGTACAGAATAATACATAAACAGAAAAACAGGCACTATTTTCTGCTTAAAGTGGTTTATGCAGTAGCATGGCACAGCCTGAGCAGGTCTTCAGTTACCACCACAGGACTCTGGATCCCTCCAGCCCCTCACACTTCCAAGGTGTCTGATGGAATCGTGTAAGTCCTTTACAGAAAGTTGTGTTATCTGTGTCTTAGGCAAATGAAGCACTGAACAGAAATGCCAGATTAAACACCACACATAAATCTCACAATAAAGTGTAAAAACAGTTAAAAGCAAAAGCATTGTAATAAACTACTCCTGGAATTGCCTAATCTTGCAGCCCTGAGCCTAAGAATTTGCTTCAGTGCTAGTGCTGCCTTAGTTACGACAGGGTGTAAGAGAACCATGGAATCACAGCCTATCCTGAGTTAGAAGGGACCCTGCCTTCTTTGCCCATATTCCGTTTTCTGGATAAAGAGTGGCCTTTGGATTAAACTGTTGCCACCTGTCATCTTTTGCTCTTTTTTTTTTTTTGGTGGCTTCACTCTTACTTCTCATTTAAGACTCAATTTAAAATCCCACAATAAAGCTGGATCCTGCAGTTTGAATTTGGGATGTTCAGCCCAACAGTTCTAGGAGTTGCCAAAGAAGCAAATCACCTCAGTTAGGTGCATAACTTAATTACATTTATCTGATAAAATGCCACCTTCTTACAAGAGGGCCTAAATAACATGCTTTCCCTGAAATATCCAGAGTCTGATTCATTTGTTTTACTCCTGCCTTATGCTAGTTTAGCACCACTGGCAACAGCAGCAGCGTTACACCGATGTGAAGCTGAAATAAATCCAGGGAGACACAGACACACTGCAAGCACACAGAAATTAATGTGCTTTCCACTGTGCTTCGTGTACAAACACACAGGGAAAAGGAGGAATAAAAAATTCTTCTTTTCTTCCTCGCTTTTCGCAAGTTCCTGGCTATCGTTCTGAAATGTAGATATTCCCATCATGCCTCAGTGTTTTTCAGCCCCATGATGCCCTCACTTTTGATTGTATAGATGAAGTTGAAGTGCACAGGGTATTTACTGATCCAGTTATCTTGTTCTGTGACAGGCAGAATCAATCAATCAAGGGGCCAGCTTTATGCTTGCGTATTCCAGGCACATCTCCGCACTTCAGGATACGAGATCACAGTGTTATCCAGCCAAATTTGATCAACAAATGCAGTTCCCCTGTGCCACAGCAATCTCAGATGAAGATGTTATTATGTGGAACTGAGCAAAGTGATAAAGACAGTACAGAAAAGGGAGGAAAAGTCCAGCTGGACCTTTCTGACAGCCTCTATATACTACGGCTGCAGCATCCCTTTCTCCAAGGCTAACAAAAATAGCTCGTTCCCAAGAAGCTGTTGCAAAATGCTTTCTGGCCACCCTATATCTGTTGGTACTTAATGAAAGAAACGTTATGCCACAGAGTTTGCTAACATGTTTTTAAATGTTGAACAACAGATTACACCCCTTGCCACTGTATTTATGGAGATATTTATAACACAGGGTCACACACTGCATTTTTCATCACTCTGTTGAGAACAAGCATATCAAAACCTGAAAGTCCAAAACTGTATTTTAAAATCACAGCTGGCTTAAGCAATCTCTAAGTATTTTTATTTTAAACCCCAGCTACAAAAAAGATGTAGTTGAATGTGTGTAAATGTTGAAATCTGTCTCAAGGAGAGTTGACACGACACTTTTATTTTGCCAATAGCTTTTCACTTTGCTATTGCCCTACAGTTTTTTTTTTTTTTACATTATTTAATCCAAAATACCATCTTTTTGATTCTACCTTTCTTTGCATTTTAAATCTTTAATGGGAGCCTTTGGCAGTCCATGGGCACAATTATTAGATATCTGCTGAGAGAAATTGAAAAATTAATCATACTTTCCATTTTATATTTCTGTACTATACATAAAAATTATCTGGTCTTAAAGCTGCATTCTGTGGTCTGTCGATATTCTCTCCCCAACATGGTAAATACTATGCAAGAATCCGTGTATCTCACATTCAAATCTCTCCAGCTAAACAGATATATGGAGAATGCTGCGTTCTCTTTTCAAGTGCAAAATTTATTTCAGATCATTTTTCAATTAAAAGGCATCTGCTGCTATTTCTTCTGTTATGGACTGCCTAAAAAAATCACTGTAAAAAGTACCCTAGACTAATCATATGGATGATACTGAAGTTGTTTATTACCCTTTTATGGGCTTGGGTACTTAAATTACAGTTTTTCACAACTGTATGCAAAATGTGTAACATAATCTTTATGCAGTTTATTATAGAAACTGATATATGCATTAATCTGACCTTTGTCTAAATAGACTCTTAACCACAGGGAAAAAAAAATCCAAAGGCATCTTTCAGCATGTGAGCAGTATCAAAACTGCTAAATCTATTAACTTTGTTTTCCTTTCACTATTATTAAACTGGAAAGCAAAATTCAACTGGAAAATTATGCCATTTGGGTTCCCTTGTCATCATTTAGTAAGTATGAGAAATATATGTGGAATAGCCAAATGGCCAATAGACAAAACACCCACTCCAAGTGACGTACTGTTTTCCATACCACTCAGACAAAATCAAAACAACAGAGCTGTTGCAAACAAAAACAAAATAACATTTCCCATAAGCATTCCAGACAGAGAAAATTTACAGGAAAAGAGAGCTGGGAAAAGACCCAGAGTGATGTGAGTGTTTGTACCTCCAGCCATAAAACCCGCTTCTGTCGAGCTGGTAAACAACAGTTTAACATTAAAAACACATAAAGGCTCACCATCGATTAATTGTCAAACTTTGGAGTTAAAGATTTACAGCAGCTGAAGTGCTGTTGGTGCTGCTGCCCTGGGCCAGGGGGGTTGGATGCTCGTCCCTCCTGCCCTGCACAGGGGCAGATGCAGCCAAGGAACTGCATTTCATTCAGAAAAGAGCAGGATCCGGCATGGGGAAAAGCTCCAGCGCTAGAGCAAGGAGGGGAAAGTAAACAATCAGGTTGATCGCTCCAGAGCAGTGAGCAGTGTGTTCTGCAGAGTTCAAAAAAAGAAAGAAAAAAAAAAAAAAAAAAACACCATTTATTTTTTTTTTTTTTTTCTTCCGGAAAGTCCTTCCAACTCTCAGTGCAGCCTGGTGGAATAACAACTTTAAAAAGTGAAGATGTCGCTTTTTTATAGCTGACTCACATTTATATAACTTTGTTAATGCATCTGCTCGCTGGAAGTTACAGTGTCTGTGTTCAGCTGCGATACCTGCCCATAAATCGTGGCAGCGCGGCGAATATCAACAGCTGCATTTTACTATTTCAACCCGTCAGTTTACACTGTCTCCATCACGGCGAATTCCTGTCAGCTGCACTCTCGCTAACACAATTCCTATGTTTTGCCTGGCAGTAAATGGACGCTCCTGCCCCAGCATCATCTAAACAACTCTGTTAACATTTGCCCCCGAGCGTCTCTCTCTTTGTCCAGTCCCTGTCTTCTAACAGATGTCATCCAAGTCTAATCAAGCATAAAATGGTCATAAATATTTCTTTCTGGTAGATTTCACATTCGCATTTCATGCAGGGACATGATATTTTTCTGCTACCTCCAGGGAGTACCTAATGCAAAAACCAGTTACTTACATTCAAGGCTCATGTTCCTTTAGTAAAATGCAGCACATGTTCTCAGTTCAAAGACATAAAAAGGCGCAAGACTTTATCTTCTTTTGTTTAACTGCGCCCTTTTTTTTTTTTAATAACGTGTGCCACAGCTTCCATCTAGGTATGTAATTGTCCTTTGCTTACCAGGCAAACACACAATGCTGAATTTTGACCCTACCACTCTCTCAAGTACAAACATTTTTGAATTTCCTACTCCCATACCTTAATCATCGCACAAAATACAGATTTTTTTTTTTTTTTTTTCTCAGCTTTTTCATTTGCCAAGCTATTTAAAGAATTCACATTAAAAAGCCACTTCACTATTTCGGTTCTTTTATGCAAAATTTTGCAACCTACCTCATCTTCTTTCATTAAAAACAGTTAAATGATTCTAGGATACAAATTTAAGGTTCATGTCTATTTAACACTTGATAATCATGAGATACAAGCAATTCCAGTGCTTAAACTTTGAAACTGTTTTCAAGATAATTCTAACATCAAGAAGGATTAATTATCAGAAAAATTATATTTTTCTTGGTAAACTTAGTAAATAATATGTCAGAGACCGGAAAATTAAACTAACCTTAGATTATTCATAAAGCCGTATGTCTTATCAATTTTCCCCTTTATGTTTGGCACAGCAAAAATATGCCACAGCTATTTAAAGTGAACCACACAACACTTAAGGATACAGATCACAACAGTGAAGCTGTTTTTCCTCTTCCTTCTCCACTGAGCCTAATATTTGATTACTGTTAGTCAAATCAAGCTTTCAGGCAAATAATCTCCATTTCTTAAGTTAATGAGATGTGGTCATGTCGACAACAGCTTGCAGAAACTTTTAATTCCAATTCCTGCAGGCTGTGCTGGCCTCTTTTACAGCAACCACGGTATGAATGAGTCAAATTTGCCAAAATGGCTTATGTAGACAAGTGCACACTTTAAAGAGGCACTAATTAAAAATACCCACTGGTATCATAATTTAAATACCATGAAAATAAACTGTAAAAGTAGCTCAGCTACAATCTTATGACTTTCCTTAGAGCTCGTTTACTTTAACTAGATGATGTTTTATTGCAGATGTATTCCTAGCTAAAAACAATTTTACGTCTTGGAGGAATTCAAGATTTTGATATAATTAAACAATTTATGTTAATATTTGTTTCACATAAGCTATTAAGCAAGCCCCCCAGAAGAAGTGCTAATTGAGAAAGATGCAAAGAAGTAGAGTGCTGAAGTAAGCAGCAAATTTATACTGTTGATTTACTGCTCTAGCTGCAACTTCCCCCCTCATTACAGCCCTCTTTCTCCCTCTCACTCTCCGCTATAAGGCTCCCAGCTGTACTGAATCCATTAAAACACTTTTCTTGGATGCTGTTATCTACTGCTTTCCTTCAAAAAGGAAGAAGAGGAGAAGGGAGGAGAGGTGGAGCTTGGTATTATTCTCAATGCACTTCCCTGGCCACAACTTCTCTAAAATCCCTTTTGTCTTTCTGGTTTTTTGGCAGGGAATGTGAGCGGAACAGCTGTAGTGTAACAAAAGCAGACGTGAGACCAAAAATTAAATAAAAAACAGTTGGTGCTGAGAGGGTTAAACCTATTTAAGGGGTTAAATATGCAATTACCGCTGACTAAAACCAGAGAGACATATAGATAAATAGAAGAAATGAAGTCCCCAGGTTCCATTCAGAAGCCTTCATCACATTACTACCAGACAGAAAACTCTTTAAGTACCATTTTCAGATGTTAAATCATTGTTCGTGCAGCACATATTCTCACTATTCCTGGGGGAACAATATCTGAAGACAGCGTGCTAACAAATGCAATCCAGTAAACAGGCATTTCTCCTCTTGTTGTTAGTACCTTTGTGTTCCAGCTCCCAGCTCTGTCATCCATGCCTTCTCTCTGCTTTGAAGTTAAAGTACTGAATGAGCGTTGTCATTTATTATCCAGAGTGTGCATGTAGATTATAAATAAGAAATAAAAGTGACTTTCAGTACACTGCTTTTGCATTAGCAAGTTGCCTTCTCTGTTACCTCCTCTGTCCTTCATACTTTGCTACCAACATTATATTAAAAAATCTGACTTTAAGTGTTTCTCCTAGAATGCTATAAAATATGTACACAGCAGAGACAAAAGTTTTATTGAAACAAACAAGTCCAGCAGTTTAACCAGGTTCATGAGTTCAGCTTCAACAGACTGTTTAACCCTTATCTGCAGATGTCCTTCAGGCCCCTGACACGTTAATTGCATCCCCAGCTTCTTTTGCATGCACACTACTGAACACAGAGCTATTAATTACACTGGAGTTTATTTACAGAAAGAACTTTTTCCCCTATTGATCAATTATTTATTAGTATTTTCTGGCGTAACGATCTCACCACATTTTTCATTTTAAGGCCACAAATAAACACTCTTCCTACAAGTAACAGCACTGACCTATTTCAACTGCATCTGCATCTACCTGGTCAGCAAACTCATTTCCATGAACATAACTATGTTCATATGAGACTTAGAAACATTTTTCCCATTACTTCATCTGACGGAAGAGGCGAGCACACTCTGCACTTTAAGTGCTCAATCTCTTTCATCTTCATACAATCATATCACAGCATCCTAGAATGGTTTGGGTTGCAAGATCATCTACTTCATACCCCTCTGCTACGAGCAGGGACACCTTCCACTTCCCTCTGCTTTCAGTTGTCTTCAACAAGCACCATTTCAGGTGTCTTAATCCACACATGCTGCCTAAATTACGGCATTTGAGGAAGGAAGGAGAAAGGTGTTTGAAGTCTTGAGGGGTGATGGGCACCAAGGATGTGAGTAGAGATCTTTGTCCTGGCCCTGCTCCAGAGGGGGATCCCCTGGGCCACCTCTGGGCAGGGACACAGTGGTCTCGACTCTCACATTATCTGCCCAGATGTGCCTCTGCAAAACGTCTGGGGAAATCCAAGCAGAACCAAACCCAGCTGAGACCAAAGCCAACACTGCATGACAAGCTGGAATCACAGAATCATTTATCTTGGAAAAGACCTTTAAGTTCATCAAGCCCAACTCTTGATTGCACTGCCAAGTCACAGAGCCAGCTTCGTGAACAGTAAGCAAAAGCCTGGGAACAATTCACTTCTAAATAAATAATAACAAGTCTTTTACACTTAATAAATTCCTCATGATTCAGTGGAACGTCCATTTCAGAGGAACAAAAGCATACTCATGCACCTAGCTCCCCTTCAATTCCATGCTCAGGTCAACACCTTGGCAGACATTGAAACTTGCACAATATCTGTGTTGTTTCAGATGAGGAGAGCACAAAGACCTGAGGACCAAAGCTCCTCTGGAGAGGGTGAAGAAAAGGCTGGATGGGACACACTGTGCAGGTACTGGCAGTGCCCCAACTGCCACCTGCAAAACCATGGTATCAGCAAGATTTCCTGAAAATAAAGTGCCTTAGTGCAGCTTCCTGTCTGTGCAGATGGCAGCGACTTTTGGGGCAGAAGGGAACCTGCCCCTTGGCTCTTCTGGCTGGAGAACATGATTTGCAGTACATTTGGGGCTCAGTATGGGCTGGTCAGGTGAAGAATGTGCAGGGCAGGCACAGAGGAGCTACGCTTCCCTTCATCCCTCCAGGTGTCCTGGATCTTTCTTCCTTTCATCCTTTTGGATAAACAATAATGATATAAGGAGGTTCAAGCACAGTCCAGTGTTTTTCACTCGGACATATGGGAGCCAGTCCTTTTATAAAATGCTTTTGGCAAATGGTTCAAGTCCCTGTAAAGGCTGGGGCAATCCAGTAAAGATTTTCAAGGCTATCATAGAATGTGCTGAGTTGGAAGAGACCCATCAGAATCATCGAGACCACTCTCAGCCCTGCACAGGACACCCCAAAAATCCCACCGTGTGCCTGTCACCTACTACCTGTCCATAACATCACAAAGAAAAAAATCAGATGGAGAAAAACAGACTAGAAGAAGAGGCACTCTTTCCCTCCACCAGGGTAAGATGGAAATGTGACTGTGCCTAACAGTCTTTCATTAGCAGATAGCACATCTGCAGGCAGCTCAAACAGACTGGAGAGCCCCACTCTCCTTCCCTCAGGTAAGGTAGCTGTGGAATCTCTGGATGCACATGGAGTATCAGCAATCCCATGTAAGTGTGAAGGGCATGCTGGTGACCCCTCCACTGGCGCCAGCCCAGGCACTGGACCCCCTCCAGTTCTGGGAAAGCACCAAGGGCAGGACCTCACCATGCCTTACCTTGGCACAAGAGGCAGCCGTTGCATCCTTGGCATTCACTGCGGCATGCCTGTTGAACATTTAGAACATGAACAGGTACTTTTTCCCTGCTAGGGGCCAGTTTTCCATCCATTCCATCCAGCTCCTGTCCACAGGACTGAACAAACTGAGCCCCAGCCCAGCTCCCTTACTCAGCAAGTTCGTGTCTTGCCCAAGATGACTAACAGGTAAATACTCCCAGGTTTCATGAGTTCATTTAACAAGAGCTCTATCTCCCCAGCACAAGGGGATCAGCTCCTAGAGACAAGATGAGAGGAGGTGAAAAGCTGGTCTTAGGAAACACGAGATCAGGTACAAAAGGGATTCTTTGCTGTCAAAGCGTAATATGTCAGCTTGTGATAAACCTGAATTGCTTCATATACCAAGGATCACTAGACATTAGCTGCTTTTTATATGGCAATATGGTGCAGAGGTTTCCGACAGAATATTGTTTTATGTTGATCATGATAAAACTCTCTGTAGCTTTGATAAAGCCTGCACAGGCTTTTCATTCAAACTAATGAGTGATACTGGCTGTTGGATGCCGAGGCACGCTCTTGATGCTTTCCAATGGTTCAACTCGTAACCAGGAATCAATTCAGCCTGGATAAGCAAGAGTGTTACTCATCTAAGGGGTTTTGAATGATGATCCAGTTCCCTGTGTTTTCCCCAGGCACATCTGAAAAGACACGGTGACAAAGGGAGCACCACATGTTGGCGAAGTACATCTCTTACCAAGGGATCTCCTGGGTCCAGCCTGCTCTGAAGGAACAGTTGGCTCCCTCTGTAAACAGCCATCAAACAGCCCCGGCCCGATGGGCGATTCACTTAGCACAGGCCTTTTGCTGCTCTGCTTTCCAACATCTGTTTCAATGCTTGTCATCTCCCTGCTTTAAACAAATGTACTGCAGATGTCTTGTCTTGTGGACGACAGGGACTTGGCAGACACAGGAACAGAGGCCTCCAAATGACAGAGGCGCAGCTAAGGCAGTTATTGGGGGTTCTGGATGGACTCTGCGCACTGAACACGAAATGAGATTTTCACTCGCACCCCCACACCATGTTCCCCTTTGAACCTTCTGTTTTCTCCTTCAGATTTAAGAGAGTGATGAAGGACAGTGATCAGGATGGAGACTGAAGTGCGGCCTCCTCAGAAACATGTGGCCTGAGTCTTCTCAAAAGATTTATCATTGACATATGCAATTAAACAAGAAGACACACTCATTGGCTCATCTCTCGTTCCAAGGACAATCTGATACAAGACTGGACATGGAGGGACACAATGTGTGGTAAAGATTGTGGCTTCCCAGAACACAAGATTGTGGCCTGGAATGAGCAAAGAGACTTTTTGAGCTAAGATTATACTTCTGGAAGAACCAACATATGAAATGGGACACAAAACAAGGAACAGGGATGGGTTACTGTGAGGGGTCTCCAGGCACATCCATTCTAGGGTGTTATTTTCATGCTAATCCAGTTTGAGTTTCCACTAGGAAAACCAATTAATTGAGGCCTGGCATTTGGTATTTTCTGAGTGCAACTTTTGTCCCTTTGAGCACATCCTACCTAGAGCTGTTTGAGGTTGAGCTGGGCTGGGTTATGTAGTCAGTAAGATTCCACCAATCTCAGTTTTCCTCTACTTGGGTTCTTGGTGCAATAGCTGTGAAGAAGCTGGAACAAGCCAGCTTTCCAGCTGCTCTTCCTGCTGCTCTGTCCTGCCCAGCAAAGACAACATGAATTTATCTACCCTGTTTTGAACTCCAAGTGCAGGTTAGTCCAAGAAGCAGGTGATCCAAGATGAAGTGTCCAAGGCCAGCCTGGACAGGGCTTGAAGAAACCTGGTCTAGTAGAAGGTGCCCCTGCCCATGGCAGGAGCTTTGAATGAGATGATCTTTAAGGTCTCGTCCAACCCAAGCCATTCCATGATCCCATGATAAGCCTTTTGGTCAGGCACTGCAGAAAAACTTTCTAATGGAGAGCTGAGCACCAGAAGACCCTGCCTAGGCAGGGCTGAAAGCTCCACTGACAGACTGCTGAGACACACATCAGGCACACTCGGGAGTGTCAAAGACACACTCTACTCCAGCCTTTGGTCTGCATGGAAAGAGTAGGGGGAAAACAGCCTGTTTTCCCAAAACCCACTGAGAAAAAGGTTAAAACTAGAGAGGAGTTCACAACAAACCTGGGCTGATGGGCTGCCCAGATCTGAGCGTGGCTGCAGCCCAGCCAGGCCATCAGCCAGCACTGGAGAAGTTCCTACCGCGGGCTCTCCGTGACCTTGGAAGGATCCCCAAACGTGAACACGGCACGCGCTTCCCTGCCCCCAGGGAGAGGCACATATTTTTGCTCGCAGTTTATGAATCTTTGACATACAGTCCCTAAGACACAGCCTTGGAAGGCCGTATCTTTTATTTATTATGCCTAGCAATTGTCCTTGTAACCAATTAGGAAAAAAAGCAGGTGGTCAACAGAAACTCTGCAAAATAAAACCCCTTAGCAGAGTAAACACTGTACCTTTCAGAGCAAGAAAAAACACTGTAAAAAGAGCTAATCGCTGTTAAACCCTTATAATCCAGACCTTGCCCAAGTTAAGAGACTGAAACCAAGAGTAAAACACTTGAAAAAGCATTAATTGGAGGAACTGGTGAATTGTTTCTCAAGGAAAAGGAGTCAGAACTATTTTAAACTCCACTCACTGTGATGCGAGAGGGTCCCAAACCCATCCTGTCAGACTGGACTAAGGGAAAAGAGTCCCACACCACCTGCTGGGATGGCTGCTCCAGGGACCTGGAGAAGGTCTGCCAATATGGGCTTCACCCCAGCAGTCATAAAGGAAGATGTGTGGAACAGCGAAGAGCCCACTTTTAGCTCCTCCATAAAACAGCTACAGTTACCAGCATTCCCTGCACCTTCTTGAGTATTATATTCAATAATATTAATAGGCTCATATTTACCGTATCTTAAAAGCTAACAATCCCATTGCCAGCGCTAATTAAAAAGACAAGAAGCAGAAAAGAAGCAGTGGATTATTTCTTCAATATGGATTCACGCCTAGATTTAATAAAACCTGCTTTAGTGTTATAACCTTACATTTGTTTCAAGAACACTATAAAAGATAAGTCTGCTTTTTGTTGTTTATTGACTTGGAGGGTTTTCTTTTGGATCTGTAATACAGCATTACAGCTACGGGAAGGCAAGGAAGCAGGCTCTTTTCCCTGAACAAAACAAGTGCTTTGCTACGTGAATACCATGTCTGGGATGAAGAAAGCAGCACAGCTATTGAGAGAGAAGAACAGACACTAAAATGCAGCACTGGGGAGGTTTAGCTGTAACAAATTCTCCCTGTAACCTTATAGAAAGCACTTTCCCTACAGCTACAAGAGAATGCCACAGCCAGCTTTTCCAGAAGAGAAACTGCAGGGTTTCTTCCAGATCAGAGCACCCCTGTCCCAAATGCAGAGCTCCCACACCTGCACACCGAACACACTGGATGCTTTCAACTTCGGCTTTCCAACAAAATCCAGAACAGTTGCTTTCCACACACACCTGTCCATCCTGCTCCAAGTCTGAAGAACAGGGATGACATAGTAGAGCAGGTATGCAGTGCAACACAACGAAGTCAAGATAAACTGCAGCCACTCTCCCCAAAACCAGAGCTATTCCTAGGTGAGCTCACCTGTAGATCAAGTTTCTCATTTAAGCAGAGGCCAGATGAATTGTCCTGGAGACTGCTGAGACTGAACTGTGAGGATCTGAGTGCTCCAAATGCTTTCTTATCCATGAGAAAACTATATTCCATCTTATTTCTAATTTTTCCTGCAAGATGCTGGGCCCCACTACTTCTAACAAGTTCCATTCTCCTTTCCTGTGCCTGCCTGACCTTTCTCCTTCAGTGAATCACTTAATTATGTGGAAACAGGAATACAAAACGATGACGGTTTGAGAACACAAATGCTCCAGCTTCATCCATGAGAGAGCAGCCAATCCTCCCCAAGTTGTGGGTCTGCCACCGATTCAGGATGCCAGAAGGGATTGGGGAAGATCCACCCTCTGCCCACATAGTCCTTGGGAACAGCTAGGGACCTTACCCCTATTACTGCACGTATCTCACTGATTACTGGAAAAAGGAGGAAAAAGCAAGAATGTCAGACAGTCAGTGGTCTTACAACATTTCACTAGTGTTGCAGTTCTTTCCTGGCAGAGGTTTTTCGGTATCGGTGATAGTAACAAGGAAAATTTAAGGAAAACTTGATTTGAGCACGCCAACAGCAACCACATTCCTTTAGCTTGTGATCACTCTAACTCAAACAGACAAGATTTTTCTCCCCCTCCCTTCCTGCACTTAATTTCCAGGTAGAGTTTGTTAAAGCCTGAAATCCCACCTGAACTTTGGCAAGTCTTTTTGAAAAAAAGAAAAGAAAAAAAAAAGAAAAAAGACCCATACACAAATATTTGGCTAAGTGACCCATAGCAAATTGCGTAATGCCAGTTAAAAGTTGTGTTTTCTAAGTATCAGCTCCAGAGGTTTTATCTGAAATAAAATCCTGATTACTTCAGATTCTAGAGGCAAAATGTGACCTTGCTCTGCATCTCCAAATTTGAAACACTTGTGTGGTGCCCCGCAATAACGATGCCTTTTTTTGCTAGAAAGGAACGAAATCCTTTCAAAAACTTGCTTATTTTATTTAATAAGGTAAGAAGGCCCCAAACATACACATAAGAATTAGTTCAGCCTCGAAGCTTGATCAAAAGAGGTCACCTAAACTTGGAATTGCAATGGTCTATCAAGCGAAAATGACCCATCTCCAGGCATGCAGCCGCATGCCCAACGATGTTTCTGTCTGTAACCATCCCAGTCCTCAATCCTGTGGTCAGGTCATTAAATGAGAAGTAGTATTAGGTCATCACATAGATCACAAGGAATTACATCCATTTCTTGCATCCTTCTCTTTGGTTTGCCTGGGAAGACATTGTGAGAGCTGGGGGCAAAGGGGAGAACTGCACTGATGAGTTGTACAACACATTGTCAGAGAGATTAAATAGCCCAACTCTCCTCAACCTTCACTTTACCAGCTCTACTTTCAGTAGCCCGGGAAAAGAAAGGAAAAAAAATACCAAAACAAAAAGCCAACAAAAACCCTTTACAGAAAAAGAAGAAATATGATTCAAAATAAATTGAAAAGCCCAGCTTGTAATAAACCTGGCACTTGCCCCAGGCTTCAGGGATGTCTGAGACTATACACTCCACAGACACAATCTGTAGCTTTTATAGGGAAAAAAGAGATGTATTTGCACTATTTAAAACAGGTTGCAAATACAGTTTATGTTTTGGAAATATAGAGAGCATGGCTAACAAAATACAGAATGCAGCAACAAAACAAGCAACACTATCCTACAAAACTGTCATTATATAATGTCACTGTTTACACTAAGCCTCCAAAAGATACCTTCTGTTAATTTTTTTTTAATTAATGGGGTGCTATGCAGTTAAATAAACTCATGAAGAGTATTCACAATTTCTGCATTTTTACTCCATATCCCAATCTTTATTTACAACATCACTGTTGTAAGTTACAGCAGTACTGTTAACATTCTTCTCACTTGCTGGGATACCCAGTGGAGTTCCCCAAGAGAAAGATCATAACGCAGGAAACCAGGGCATTTGATTCTGTTCTTATTTAAATGTTTTAAAGTCAGACAAAACTCCACTGAAATCAAGGGCTACACAACTGAAAACCGCTCCAATTCCGCTGCTGCTCCTCAGGCACTGCCAAACAATCTCCCTGCATGCAGTGCGTCTCCAAATAAAGTTAAATTAGTTCTAAAATATCAGCAATCCATGCAACTTCTTATTAGTGTGAAATTACTTAAGCCTTAATTCAGCAAGGTACTTAAGCACATTCCTAATTTTACAGGCATGAGACGTACCAGTGACCTTAATCAGACTAGTCACGCACTTACATTTAGGCACATGCTTAAGCATCTTGCGACGTTAAAAGCCACGATGAGAAACAGTTCCATGTGAATTAAAGGCTGCTTTACACCTTCATAGGCACGCTACCATTTTAAGTTTGAGACAGATAAATATATTTGCTACAAATAAGTGGTTGCACCACTTATTAAACAACCCTTAAAGTATGAAGATCACTGGAGGAGGAACAGTCTTTAATAATCTGAATGACATCAATCACTTGAAATAGACTTTTAATTCATATCTGATGCTTGCTGAAAGCCTTTTGCAGTGTATACACGTGCTGGAAAACAGCTTTAAAGCATTCCTTTGCGGACTTTCCCTAAACAGCACTCCTGAATGTGGAACTTTATTGCTTATGAGTAAGCATAAGCAAATATAAGGGGAGAGTGCACACCTACGGAAACAGCTGGGAACAAACACACCGCTGCTGAATTTTCACAGGGATGCAAGGCTAAAAATCAACCCAGCAAACATATTTCAGAAGCTCCATCCCTTCAAAGAGCCCACAGAAACCTAAACGATTTCTGCATGATCCTTATTTACCAGGCAAAGTAAAAGCAGCTATTGTAAAACAATAAATAAATACAGAAATAGACATGGACAACCTACAGAAGACTTCTGAATTTGGATGTGCTCACAACCCAGGTGATTACATGTCTAATGACCCAGCTTCTGCATGTCCCTGCTTGTACCTGCACACACAACAGCAGAGCTCTGGGTGCCAATGTCAAGGTGCTCTGAGGACTCGGGTTTATGCAGTTATTTATCAAAGACCTCAGAAGCAAAATAAAACAAAACCAAGACAAAGAGAAAACAATAATCTCAGCAAGTGCAACTAAGTAGTAGTTTCCCCTTACCCTTCAACAGTTAGAGAAAATTTAAGGCTTGTTGGTGTCAATAAGTAGTTATAACAAAGACATTAGCAATAGTGAGGATAGAGAATGCTGCGTGAATGTTCTCAGCATGGTTCATTGACAACAGATCTAAAAATTGAATTATTAAAGAAAAAAATCGTTGATTCTAAAATCCAGGCAAGGTAGCCAGCCTATGTTAAAACTTATTTAATTTTTCCGGCGCTGCTTCATTCCCAAGCTCTCAGAGCCACAGCTTTTCCACCGAAAATCAAAAGACATTTTACGCACAATTTTCCCTCTACTAGAAAGAGGTATATTGTGCCCTTCAGTGAACATAAAATTGATATTATCGTCTCTTAGTTTATATCTCACTACTTAACCTTCAGATTAAAAGTTATTAGATTTGAATGACTAAAAAGACATCATGTCACCTTCCGTTCAATGCTGGGAGATGGCAGAACTTGGGGGAAAAGTCTGAACGATAAAAACACAAAGTTACCGGGAGCATAAAGTTGTTTTTCACATTCTCTGATGAAACAGCAGAAGCTCTACAAATGCAGTCATCTTTTCACCATGTTGTAATCTTCAATTATGAGGGTACTACAATACAAAATCAGACACAATCCAATAGCCTGCATGGAGTTTAATCTATACTTTCAAATGGCTCCTTCAATAGCAACAGCAGTTTAATAATTAGGCTTTATGTCTCTTCGGACAAAATGACTCAACACGGACGCTCCCTTAAAGTCTAACAAACAATTTTGGTCTAACCCAGTTATGTCAATATGAAACAAAGACTTTATCTTGGATCTAATTTAGCAGTTTTGCTCTACAGAGATAAGTCCACATCATGATCAATGGGACCGTAAAACTCCTGATGCGGTTTGTAACCTCTCCTCATGGGTTTGTGAAATAACATGAAACTCACCAGTTTAAAAAAAAAAAAAAAAAAAAAAAAAAAAAAAAAAAAAAAAAAAAGGCAGCATTTCTTTCATTTACACTGCGATATATTCAGATTTCTTTCTAATCAAATGTTCTTTTTGATCTGCCCAATTAAAGCAGCCTCTCAACAATACACCAAATCCCCCATTTCTTGTACATTTTCCTTGTCTTTGAACATGAACAAAATCTGAAGAACCCACATAGTCCCTCTGGAGTTCGATTCCCTCAATCTAACACTTCACATCTCGACATTTCATGAAACAACCACTGCCAAAGGGCCCAACTGTGGCATCTTCACATCGACACCACAAACAGCCTAGCTGCAGTCACTGACTTGGGCAAAGACCAGAATTTAGTCCAAATTCCTTTTGTCTATCAAGCGTTCTTTTACATATGAACGAAACTGTATTTTTCACTTGTGTATATTTACTGGAATAAAAGTACAAAACAGGATATAATGCCATCATTTTTTTCCAAGGAAAACCCCCTTCTTTCCTTACTTGGTGGACACATGGCAAAACTAGTATTTATCTAAATTCTTCAGAAAGCTTGAAGTGACACTTCATAATTACAGTATAATTCAGCTCAAAGACGAAGTGAAGAAAAGAAACTTGCCCACAATTCTTTATATAAACCTCCTCCTTCTTTCTGCACGTACCAGTTGTGTTTGTATTGCTATTCCAGTTTGTCATAAACACGGCCACCTTGTAACCCTTTTTATCAAGCAATCTATGCACTACCTAAAAGTACACTACACTCCATCAGACAAGCTATAGGTTTACATTATCCAAACATTCCGATTCTGCCTGCTCAGCGCAGGTTGTCAATAAATGCAAGCAATTGCAAAACAGCAGCGTGTGTTTTTTTCCTTAAGAGAACACTGATAGGAGCCTGCCAGTTCTGCAAAATAAACCCTTTGCAATCTCTGCAGCTAATCTGTCAACAAATTACTATTAAAGTCATACCTCCTCAAAGTTCAAAAGCATTCGGGATTAGACAAAGATACTGAGTTTTATACTCGTGGGGCAGTACTTGAAGTTAACGGTATCAAAGTGGATCTTGCTATTGATGTGGAGAGGTTTGTATTTCTGCCACCATGCAACACAGCACTTGGTGTCTTGCTGCTATACATCAGGATTCAACTTTGTCATCATTCTCTTTGTTCAATTCACAGTCTTGTTTCACTGCTAATAATGTGAAGAACACTTTAATGAATAGTCCCGAGGATAAAAATAAAATGCAATAAATAATATTTATTTTATAAGCTTCAAAAAAAAAAAAAAAAAGACCTGTCTAGGACTGAGGCATCAAACCTTCTATTTGAGCAGATGTCAGAACCACTGAAGAAACTACAGCTGTGATCATGTACATTAAAAGACAGTTTGATCCCATGAGTTTTTATTTATTACTGCTTGGCAGGCAGGAGTCACCCCATCATTACATACCTTCTGCCCAAGCCTCCCTTGCCCAGCCTGACCTTCAGCTTGTGGTTCACTCCGACACCCATTCTGTACCTGCCAGATGTTTTGAATGATGCCTCAGAGCCAACAGATGTTGCCAGACTCTGCCTGGTACCCTGTTCCCAGGTTTTCTATTCTGTCACTTGGTTCTGCCTCCGTGGGCACTTTGGGACAAAGCTCCCGAGCCCCACTTCCTGACGCCATACCAAATATCTGCTCCACCTCTTTAGGAAGTCCAGTGACCCAGGTAACCTTCACGCCTACTCCAGACTTTATAAACAGGTCACCAAACCCCTGCCCATTCCACCTCATCCTGACAGTCACTGCCATGAGACGCTGACCTCTGGCACCTGTGGAGTCAGCAGCAGTGGGAAGGCCACCTCTCCCACTCACGGCAAGTGCCAAAATACTGCAAGAAGAGGCTCTTTTTCCCTTGTAGTTTGGTTCTGAGGATGACTTCTATATGTATTTCCACTTTTACCCAACTCTTCCACAGACATACTGTCCCTAAAGAGTCACTTGTATTGCTCTGCCTTTCTTACTTCACCAATATAAACACCAGTTGGAGTTATTTTGCTTTATTATAAATAGCAGAACTCATCCCTACATTTGCTACTCCCAGCTTAACTGTACATTTACGAGATTGCTAATGCTAAAATAATTGAGCATCACATCACTCTCTGTCTCCTTGCATGGCAGAATCACCCTAACATGACATGGGAAGCATAAAACTTGTCCTACAAGTCCTCCCTGAACTCACAAGAAGAGTGATCACACCATACACTGCTCCTGCAAACATATGAACATCTGTGGTGCTCCATATTTTTCCATGGTAAAATATTTACAAGTTTGCAAACCCATTAAAACTTCCTAAAAAAAACCCCGAAGTATTTCTGTCTTCCTCTCTCATACTAACAAAGCTATTAGTTCTTATAAATTCATAAATGTCACAAAAAATGTGACCCTAAATTCAGCACAGATGCTTTCACAAGCCATTGTACATGCAGGTTTCGCTGCTCTGCCACGCTCATCATGGGAACACACAACTAACCACAGCAGCAAAGCTCAAACTACCCACCATTGATTTTTTTTTTTTTTTTCAGACAAAACAAGTGCCAGGTGGCAAAATGAAAAGATTTGAATGAAATGCTCTTAAGAAATAGCTGTTTAATTCAGAACTCATTCATTTGTATTGAAGGAGTGTTTTGTAGAACGCATTCTGTTAAGTGACCTGAGAGCATATGTTGTATACGGAGAAACATCTAAACATTATGCTCCATGTTGTATGTCTATCTGTAAATGCTTGCATTAGCTGTCTGAAAACAACGGGGTTTTCTTCTTTTCAGCGTTTAAAAATGTTTTCCAAACACCAAGATTGATATTTTTATGCTAGCTCTGATTACCCTCTTATTGTTATCAGGATTGGGCTTGGCGGTTGTTTTTTTATTTAATAACTGTTTTAAACTTTGCAATCAACTTGCTTTATAAAAGATAAACTCCATGGAGAAGTTAGTCATCAAAACCAATTAACAGCAGAATTCAAACACAGAACATAAAGGTCTTTGAAGAACTTGGAGAAAAGCAAGATCCCTGACCACATTCACTGTACTGGCAGAGGATAAATAAACTCCAAGCTAAAATCTGAGCTGCATGAAAGCAATCCCAAGCCTGGCAATCCTGTCCCCAGCCCTGAGCACTCGCGTCTGTGCCGGGCACTGTTTGGGGAGGGCTGGAGGAAAGGGAGGAATGAATGGGTGCCACTCCTTAATTGACCGAATGGGCGGCTGTTGAACGACACAAGCCATTACATGCGAGGTGACAACATTATCTGAGACATCCTGAGCCCTCGGGATGGCTACGAGCCCTCGGGATGGCTATGGAGAAGCCCTGGCACAGGCTTAGCTGGTGGTGGAGAAGCAGAGGTCTGAGCCATTCTGGTCCACGGTGTGCACATGTCTGCAGGATCCCCCCTCCCTGCTTCTCTCTGCACAAAGCCTCATTGGAAAATTCCATACTGCTCCTATGGAAAACACGGCGTAATTAACTCATTTTGATACGAAGCCTTTTTTAAGATGAGACCTTTGTGTTGAACATATTTTACTGTTCCACTCCTCTTCTACTGTCCTATATTAATCAAAGCTGTAACCCCTGTTGTCTTTGCACTACGAATCAGAATGTGCCCCTGGCAAAGAATGAGGGAAAAGTCAACAGGAATTAAGTTTCAGTGCAACTGTTTACTCAACTGTGGCCTGCAGTTATTGAAATTTTATCCGTGGTTTTGTGTGACTACTGCAGTAATGAATTCAGCATGGCTGTGATTTTCTCACTGATGGTATTCTCACTTCAAGTAAAAACCTGCAGGATGAAAATGATTGAAACAACCAAAGTCTGTGCATTTAGTATCATCCATTTTTCTGACTTCTTTAATTATGGCAGCTTTCTTTCTTAGGCTGGCAAATGGGGCGCCCCGCTCCTCCTCAAGCCTTCGCTTTGCTTTGTTTTTGAGCGCAGGTTTTTTTCTTCTCCACAACAACCTGCTAAAAAGATCACTGTACACTTAGGGGAGTCTTAACCAGCTGCCAATCGCTTATTTAAAAGGTTTTAAGAATCCTTATTGCATTAGAGAAAGTGAGGGTTAGGCGTGAGTGTATTCACCATGGCTCTGCTGCAGCCTTTGTTCCCAAACACATTAATGATACATGCCCAGCACTTTGGTGTAAAATTTCCTCAGAGGGCTTCAGAATTTTATCAGGGAAAAGAAAAAGCCAAAATGTATTATGCGGATAATTCACACTGGTGAACTTGGTCACTTCCCAGAAAATACACTAATTAAAATACCAAGGCAAAACGCACAATTTGGTTCTGATTCTTCTGAGTTGAGGAGCACTGACATGGATGTATTTATTTATTTATTCTGAGGTTTAGTAGAGCAGATACCTCCGTAGCCTTCCTCACTAATAGAAAACATTCTGTTGATAGAGGTTGCTAGGTTATACTCAAATTTGTTGGAAAAACAAAACTTAACATCAGTGTATTTTCCACCCAGTGACATATTTTGGAAACCAGTTATTTGTATACAGCAGTTCACCCAATCGCTGCCACCAGAGTCAACACATTCAGGCAACGGAAGCAAGCCCTGATCTTTGGGTGTTTCCAGGGAATGATAAAAAAGGAGCCCCGGAAGAGAAGTCCAACTTCTCCCTTTACACCAACGACTACAATCCCCTGCGGGCAGAAATGCACAGAATGTCATAGGCAAGTCCTGAAAGCATCCTCTGCCTGGCAAACACGAAGAGTTTGGGAGGGGGGGTTGAATGTTTCATGCTTTTCCTATAGGTAGGAAACTTGTAATGCATCTTACAGTACCTGCTGTTGCTGGAGATGTGCTAAATCTGCAGCCCCAATTTCAACGGAAGGTGTCTCGCCGTTTGATCTCACTTCCCGCAGGCTGCACTCTAGCAAATGGTTGCCACCGCTCGCTCCATTCTGAATGGCTGAACCGTTACTTTTTGTCTCAGTCCCAGATTCTTGCATCATGACTCAAAAACCTGAAATAATTTAGGGGAGGGGTGGAGGAAAAAAAAAAAAAGCAGCAGTTAAAACAGTTGCTGTATATAAGGAGACATGCCCTGTTTTAAATCCTGCCAAAACTGTAAACATATGTCATTTTCCTTCATACGATTTATCTTTCATTAATGGTTCATGCTACTAGTTTATGTTTATTTATCCATTGGTACAGCTATAATTTTAGTAAGTTAGTTCTCTTCTAAATATAGTATTATTTGCTCAACATCTTTTTTCCCTTAGAGAAAAAAAATATTTTTGAACGAACACACAGAATCCATAATTAAATTTCTCTAGTTACATCTGGATGCTTTCCTTTGAAACGGATGAGTCATTCTTGGCAACATATGATGGACAATATCAAAAACGTGATATACACTGTGTAGGGGCAGGGAGGTAAAGCAGAGCATTCACTATTTTGGTTTCCACTCACACCACAATAGTGCCGAATTAGCACTTTTTATTACTCTGAAGCACTTTAGGCTGAGTCTGGGATGTGCTGAACATCATCAGTTTTCATTTGAGGAGAACTGCTACAACTGCTCACAGAACTACTCTTGCTGGCCAGATTTTTGGCTATAGATTTGGTCTGGATTTGGATGCTCTTATGGCATTACAGTGAGGAGCCTCCTGTGTTACTTGGCTAAACGTTACCTCAGCAGCCACAGCTCCCTTCAACCAGCACTCTCGACTGACTCTTGGTGGATGCCTGTACCTGAGTGCTTTACACTCTGCGTTCATCCGCAGTGTCAGTGGGTCACAAGACACCAACGATGATGAGGACAAGTGCCCACTTCCTTACCCCAGAACTCCTGGGATTTACACACCTTCAGGAATTAACATCAGCATTTGTGCACAAGACTCCCCACACAAAGCACATATGCCAGTTTACAGCTGCGAACCACAACCTTGGAGATATGATGAGTTGTTTTATGAGTATTTCCACCTGCAAAGCCCCAGCTTCCAAGACTTAAATACCACTAACCTGTCTGGCCTCCACCAGCCCATCCCTCCCTTCCTCTGCACTCTTCTCACCCTCACCCAGGGGAGATGGGGTATGGAAAGCCACGCTGTGTGTCCCAAGCACGCTGCCTGCCCCTCACTAACCACATGTACATGTGATCCAAATGCTCCTGATGCAGGGTAGATCACCTCAAAAGATGCTTTATCTTCAAGAAGAACCCACTTGAATCCAGTAAACCAAGCACAAGGATGATAGTAGGACAGATTCAAACATTCTGATTACATTTAAATAAATTTCAGCCGGTCTATGGAAGCTTTTTTCAATCTGTTTTGTTAAATCTTCAAATTATGCCAGGGGAAAAAAGGGCTTGGAGACTCATTATAAAGCTTCTGTCAACTCCCCTGTAAAAGCTCCAGAGATCTAAACAAACCTACAGCTCTCCCAACACCACTAAGAAATGCTTTCGGATTTTAACATGATCCTGCTCTGATGCACACCAAGTATGGTGTGTTTTTCATTTTCAGCAGTGTAAGGAAAGCCCATAAGCACGATAAGGTCTAAATAAGTGTTTACATATTACAGGCAAGGCTGGATTACACACCAGGCAGTGACTGCATGGCACAGGTTGCTTTGGGAGAAGAGACACGAGTGAGAATCTACAGACAGCTCACAAGCCACTCAAATATATACCAGGCAATTTTTATATGCTACATTGCTAAAAAGGATTTACCTCTTTTACCCGACAACAAATCAAAAAGAAAGAACTGATGTCATTGTCTTCTGCTTCCACCCAAATGTGGAGTCAGGTCTCAAGTGGAGAAAATGAAACATTACATTAATTTACCTCAGCAGCAGATGAGGACAAAGATCACCACCAGGAATTAAACCCAGAGACTCATGCCTTTGAATGTTTTGGAGCACAACAGTAATGGTAGGTGGCACGTCCCCACCTCACAGACCAAAGCTGATGGAGGAAGGACACACTTAAGAACCGGTGGGAGGTGCCTCCAGCAGCCACTGTGGTGGGAAGAGATGCTAAAACCCATGTGCCGGAACAGTAAAGAAGTACATCTCATTTTCCAGCAGTTGTAATGCAACAAATTGGAAGTGAGAACCTGGATAAACAAGCAGTAGGGTCACAGGAAGCACCAAGCAAAGCTCTGACAGCAGCAAGAAGAATGTGCACCACTGAGGAGCAGATCCATCACTGCCTGATCACCATTTGTTGGCTTGCCCTTCTGAGCGAAATATCTCCAGGACACAGAAAATAATTCACAACCAAACCGGTCAAGAAATTATTTATTGTCTCTAGGACTGCAAAATGCTCCTGGAAAGGAAAAACAGTAGAAATTGCTACAATTTTTCCAACCTATAGGACTAAGAAAAAGATGGATTATTTATTGTATTTGGTCAGAAAAAGATCATAGTTCTTGAGAACCTTTTCCATGACAAATTTTGTGCTCTGTTTTACCTTTTGAAGTTACCAGCTCAGTTGTGCAGGGCCCTGGCCCCTCTGCTGGTTGTGACCATTCTACGGATCCTACCCAGCAGAACTGGCAGCAGCTACCAAAGAAATGAAGCTGGAAACAGTTTGCCAAGGGACCATGTTTGAACTCTCAAAAAATAATTTTAAAAGCGGAAGTGAACATCTTTAAGCAAATTTTGCTTTAAAAACACCAATTTACAAGCAGTCAACTTCAATATAACTTAAACTGGATGCCTGTACAAAACAAAAGCACTTTGTTAAAATACCTCCGATAGAAAACAGGTATTTCAAGGGGAAAAAAAGATAAAACTGTTTATTTCTTCACTGAAGTCAAATGTGAGTTGACATGAATAATCACAGTTTGGTTTGATCATTAAGTGTCATGTCATGAAAAATCAACCTGTGAGAGCTTTCTGCAAGAGTGATTATTATTTGTCTTTTTGAGCACACCTAAATGAGATGAGGTGATCATACACTGAGGATGGCTGAGATAATTGTCTCTTCCCAGCATAGAGAAGATGAACTTACAGGAGCCTATTACTGAAGTTTGTCATTCAAAATTGTGAAAGAAAAATGCAAAATGAGGTTGACTTTATGCAACATAATTAGGTTCTGTGGGAACTGAACTGAAACTCCAGGTAAAGCATCATAAACCGTGATTCCAGTCAGAATACAACCCCAAGTAACCAACACAGTGCTGGAGAAGCGGTTATGCATAATGATTTAGTATAAGAAATAATAATACTCCACTACTGCTTCCATGACATGCAAGAGACCTGGTTCTGACATAAGAAATTTAATGGCAGAAGAGCCCATCCATCTGATTTGTTCTAGAAAGGAGAAGGATTCTCCTATAAATTCTGTAAAGGAAAATGCATTTTAAAAGCTTAAAATATGTCGGTTACTACCAGTGTAAGTATCTTTCTTTTTTCTATGCTTGGAAAAATTCTATGGTATTTCATGTTATGAGTGATACAGATGACTCTGAATAATTATGGGTGACTTAAGATGTTTTTCGCCTATGAAGCGACCAAAGGTAAGCTGCAGTACCAACAACAGCTTGTGAAACTTTATCCTGAAATCAAGGGGCACATAATAAAAGAACTGTTCTGATAAGACTTAATGTCAAGCTTGTTTTAAAAATTTCAGAACAGTGATCAGTTCCTTCAGATTCCCATTTTAACCTGCACAAAACTTTTTTAGCTTTGATGCACAGTCAAATACAAAGTCAAAGCCCTATAGCTGGGCCCATCTCTTTGGTGAGTATGTTATGCTGAAGGTAATGGAGCAAAATTTCAGTGAAGTGATATCAAAAGAAAGCACTCTATCAACAGGAGGACAACAGCTAATCATCTTCCAGATGACTGGGAGAGAAGCAGGGGATAGCCGATTTCTTAAGGACGTGGTAAAAATTGAGAACACATAGGCCAGTTGTGAACTTCGCTTGAATCAAAATTATCTTTCTGATGACTCCAGAGTCGGTGTTTCGAGGTAAAAAAATGGAACCTAAAGGAATCCTAATTTTGAAAAGGTTCTTTGCTAATGCATTAAAAATAAGCCCATAAAGTCCATAACACCGCCAGGACCAGATGCTGCCGATACACATCTCAGCTCCACTGGCCTATTAAGATGAGCAAGGTTAAGCATGGAGATTAGTAGGCAGGAGGTGGGCGCTGAAGTGTGCCACTGCTGCAATTCTGCTACCAGTATAGTTTCTGAAGACTAAGCAGCATTGTTTAATGTCAGCATGAGGGAGGATTTACTGACTGAAGCACCTGTCAGAATAAGGACCCACTCCAAGTCTGAAAGACTAAGGGACTGATATTCAGATGTCTTTAGATGCCTCACCATACACGGAGGCATCTGGTGAGACATTTTTAAGATTCCTCAATAAGTACTAATCTATATCTTTCAGCATATCATCATCATTAAAATCCACCCCTGAGGTCTTCTGGCCTCAAAATCTCTGTTTTAATATGCATCCAGATTCAACATGGACTACTGATTCACAGTGTAGCTGTGTGTTTCAAAGTTGCTTCCAAGGCTGATGATTACATTTCAGATGTTAGTACTTGGAGGTGTTTACAAATACATATATGCACATAAAGATCATTAGGAATTTCTATCCCCTGGGATCAGTGCTAGAGCAAAAATGTCATAATACAACCCTTCTTTGCCACATTTGTGAGAGATTTTAAGCTAACAAAAAGTTCAGTCTTTATTCCAGGGCAGTTAATTAAGGTTGACCAAGTCATGCAGAAGTAAATTAACTTGGCTGATCAATTATTTATATGAAGCAGAATAAATGCCCTTAAAGAACTTGGCCCAGCCATGAAAGGACATGTAAATTAAACACAACACAGATTTATAAAATGTATTTCTACTTTTATAGGCAGAAGAGTCAATGCTAAAATCAGTTTTAAGTGAGCGATCAAATCACACAATCTAGCCCAAAATTCTCCAGCAGGCATCCTATCCATACGTACATGGTATAAATAAAAGTTCTACCTATTTGTCACGAGCAGCTCACCAAAACAGGCTCAGGAATAACTTTAGGCACTTCTCTGTGTAATTATTAAAAAAAAACCCAACCCAAAACAACATTCGCGAACACTGTTTGGAAGCATTCCACAATAACGTACACCACAAAGACAGAATTTTACCTCTTGAAAGCGAAACGTGCTCTGCAGTGCGACCGGCAAGGAAACAGAGAGAGCGGGAGCAGAGCTGCTGCTTACGCCCAGCACAGGGACAAACACCCTGCAGAACCAACCTGGCACTCCTGTGATCCGCAACGAGGACCCCGACAGCTTTCCCAGGAGACCCCTACCCCGCTCACAGGTGGTCTCTTTTAGTCCCGGTATCTTTGGAGCAAGTGCCCTGCCAGGGAAAGCACCTCAGGCTCCACATCCCACCACCAGCAGTGAATTTTTCCAGGAACATGTTTCGATGTCCCCCAGCCGATGGCAGAACACCCATCTCCTCCAGCTGACACCCCGTGCCTAGGCTGGCGAGGCAGCCAGCAGCACCATCCCGCCATCCATGAGTTCAGTAAAAGGAAAAGGATTCACTAGTGGAAATTAAAAGCCTTGTGTTAGGCAAGGCTTGATGTGCCGTGGGGGAAGGCGTACAGATGTTCAGCTGCTCATTTACTAAATTACACCATGTCACAATTAACTGTGAATCAGCCAGCTTCACATGAGCAGCTCAAGGGCTGCCACCATGCTAAGTGCAGAAATAATGCCGGGGAGGGGAGTCCAAACTAGCCAGGTGGACCAGATGACTTCTCTTTGCCTGTGTTTGTGGTTAGCACGACTATTAGAGAGAGCTATCCCAACATATGGCATGATTTAACTAAATCAGATCATGCTGAACTCACCAGCCTTTCTCAACTTACAAACCCCTCCGCTCTCGTCATTGCAGATGGGTGAACACCCGTCATGCTTTTAGAGTTTTCAGTAGCCGTCATTTATCCTGCTGACAGGGTGTATTTTAGGTATAATTATGTACTAACTAACTATAGATCAACTGTCAGTACATTAGGGTACTTTTTGGATAAAACTTCATGCTTACCCCTTTGAAGGCCACTCGCCTACACACTACTGGTGGTTGCTGAATTGTGCAGGAGTAGGAGAAAGGAGAAGGGGATTCAAAGTGCAATTAAGGATCATCTTTGAGAATCAACCAAAATAGTAGCAAACAGAGCAAATCAGGCTTCACTGTCCTAAAAAGTGATGCTGAGTCACGTCTGACAGTGGGGTTTGGAGGAGGAAAGGCAAACCTGGAGCAAGGCAAGGGAAAGAACACGCACGGGATGTGTGGAAAGAGGAAACAAAGAGACAGCGACGAGGTGAAATCCTTTGATATTTCCTCAGCTTAAAGAGGTAATTCAATGCATTAAAATGGATCCTTGAAATTTCAAAGGATGAAACTCGCACAACAAAGATTGTCGAGAGTGCTATTTTCTAGGATTAGAACAAAAACGTATCGGGATTTGCTATATGATCTTACGTCGCCGAGCAAGACTGTACACTTGCTGTTATGCAAGCACCATCTTCCAATACAGAATTTTCATAATTATAACAGAAAGGCGTAAATTTTCTAATGCATGGCAGTTCAAAAAGTAATCAAGAGAATGAGCCTGAGGGCTATTTTAATGTATGCAAAGCTAGTGACCCACAGTAAATGGGAGGTAGGCTTCAATGAATGCAAAGTAATGCACACATACTAAAGACCTGGTCTGATGAGGGACGGCTAAAATTAACACCCAATTAATTTCCGAATTGACAAACAAATGAAAGCCATAAATCTACTTTCTCATTAATTTTCTTGTGGTATAATTTAAAGCAGTAATATGAGGGCAAAAACTGAGCATTATCCATCATAAATATCAAAAAAGATAGCACTGTAACACCATAAATTATGCATATTACCTGTTGTTAAAAATGATTAATGTATTATCAACTTTATCGTGCACTGTATATGTCTAGACGTATCTAAAATCTGAAATTTCATTCAGTGCTTAGGAAATCAAGGGTCCAGAAGAAATGGGATTATCCACAGCGCATCCTTGGCTCTGCCTCCTGATGCTCTCACCTCGGCTGGACCCATCCCAAGCCTTGGGCCGGTGGAGTTTGAGCACGTGGCACAGGTGATGTGCTGGCCTCCCCGCCAAGGGAAACAAATCACACTGCTCCTGGAGCATCCCTGTGGGCCACGCCACGGCCCTGGCAGCTGGTTTACACCGGGCTGCTCCTCTTCCCTGCTCTCCTGATGCTGGGGTAGAGCTACTTGGTGTTGCAGAGCCATGGAGAGGGGACAGAATTAAGCAAGGAGCAGGAAGAAGTGAGGCTGTAACGAAATTCAGTGAATGAAAAGCCCGTGCTTTCCAAAAGCGGTGGAGTACAACTCCTTGGCCAACAGAAGGACACAGGTTGCCTTATGTCCTCCCTATGGGTCATGGTGGTGACCAGGCTGGCTTATTACCACTGCTGTGGGTTTATGTCCACTTGCCACCCTCAAGTCTCCTGAACAGCAGCTTCACCTACTCCTGTCTGGAAGCAGACAGCTGCAATTTTTTATTTATTTAATTATATACAATAGCACAAGCTCTTTCACTGTTGCAGTGTGTGGCTCACACTGCCTGGGTTCCTTCATTCCAGTAGCAGTACATTATCATCAAGGCCACAGCAACCTGAAATCATTTGGAGGCAGCTCAGTGAAAGACTGACTGATGCTCTGCAGGAGCTGAAATTTAAGACTGCTGCGGTGAGGAGAAGGGAAGGAGAATCAGGAGCCTAATCCCACTTGTGCCACACTGACTTATTGTGAAATCATGGTCTAACAACTTAGGTTCTCAGAGAACCAGTTAGTGCAGTTACCCCTACGGAAGTCTCTTCTGCTGAGGGTGTTGCTGACCACAAACAGTAAGAACAGAGATCAAGCAAATCCAAGAAGAATTAATTGCAACAGATATTAAAAGGCTGCCATATGCTCTGTACAAAAGAGCTGGAGTTGGTCCCCATGAAAAACCAGTACACTAAAATATACCAAGCTGTGAAGACAACAAGTCTCACTCCTTTCCATGAGGTAAGACCCAAAGCATTAGACAGACAACGGACAATTCAACTTTCCTTAAAACCCATTTTTGCATTCTCCCTTCATTTTATACATGCACACAGAAGTTATTCCCAGTCTCACCTTGGATAAACAAACCCCCTTCGTAAAGCCAGCTCTATCTCAGTCTATGCCTCTCAGCTTGACAGCTATTAAATCCATATTCAGCACGAAGCTCATGCCATAGCTGCATAAAAGCTCTGGAGCTGGGCTACATCCAAGTGACTGGCAAATATGATGTAATCATTTACATACCATCATCGGCAGAGTGAGGTTCCTTCCTCTCTCTTGGGGAGAGCTGTCTTTCAGCCGTGAGCTTGACAGAAATCATCCTTACCATCACCAGGATCATCATTTATTTGGAAGGAAAGGAATGGCAAGTGGCCAAAGAAAACCCCAAGCCAAACCAGAAGCCATAGTTCACTGTATCACACGACTCTGACTGCTACCACATGGACATGAGAACCAGGACACTGGAGGAGTGACTCCTTCAGGAGGAAGGTCACGAGTGCAGCATGGTGAGGGGTAGAGCTGCCTCAGTGCTGGCCCCGTGGTCAGTGTCCCTGGGGAGGTACCCACCTGCTCATCCCAGCCCAGGCATCACAGCAGAGTGTGGGGCTCCCTGCCGTTCCGTGCAGAACAGGAACAGAAACTGCAGAGCTGTTCTCACAGCCAGGACTTATTTGTTTGCATGCACACTGCTCTGAGCTTGCAACACAAACTCTTGCAGTCTGCCTCACAGAAAAACAGGTGACTGTTCAACCAAATAAAAGACCAGAGTTGCATTTAGTAAATACAGTCAGTTTGTGCCAGACAGCAGCAGCACTGCTACAACAAGATAACACGAAACCTTGTACCATGTGCTGGCTGTAGATGAATTAGACTCCCACCCTCCATGCACATCTCCATTAAAGCATATCTAAACTCTCTAGCAGCCTCCAGAAGTCAAAAACCACCTCAAAGCCAGGTGCAACTCTAACAATTGTGCACAACGCCATTTTCACTTCGCTATTTTCAGTTCGTTCAAAGCAGCAAAGGTTTGATTCATGGCAGTAACACGAGTCAATTAACGACCAGCTTGTCCACTTACACACTTCAGGTACCTCCCGCTCCCCTCCAGCCCTGACACTGCTCCAGCAGCCCAAACGAGCAATATGTTTGGATCACTGATGCAAACTACGGAATACAGTGGACCAAATTTTTATGCATATTTTGTTGCTTGCTTTTCCAAGGGATGAAAAGGACAATTATTTCATTTTATCCTATCTATGTATATTCAAGATACCTTAATAAATGAATTCACATATACAGGACCAGACAACATGTTCATATTTTAACAAATGAATTCACATATACAGGAATAGACAACACCTTCATACAAAGAGTTAACATTTCTTTCTCAAGGTCACTCAAAGAGGGTTTACTCCCTTTGAGTGAAAAGCCCTAGCCATTTACTGTTAGGGCCAACAGGTCCTGCCTGGCATTTGAAACCCAAGCCCCACTCAGAAACAACAACAAACAATAATTTTGAAAAACAGAGATGGTGTGAGCGAGCTTTTCTTGCTCGTTTTCAAAACAACCCAAAAGCCAACAACTACCGGGACGGCTCTCTTTAATTAGGACTCCCAGAAACCAAAGAACAAACAGCCAGCATAGAGAAATTAGCAGATGTAAACGCAGTTTTCCAGTTATAAAAAGAAGAAAAGCAGCTCTGTCATCTCACTTGCAGGAGGAGGAGCAACAGAGTGCATTTTTAAATTTGGTATTTTCTCTCCATTCAAACGGCTCTGCTTCTAAAACAGATTTTCTTCAGATCTCCTCAGAAGTAAAACGGAAAGCTTTGCCTTTTCCAACTCCATCGAGGGCACATGCATCAATTAAAATCCAACAAGAGAAAAGAGGGAAACGGAAAAGCCCCCGACCAAACACTGACATAGAACACAAGGCTGTACTTTTGGGGTGATTACCTGATTCATAGCCCTATACCTTTGTCCTAGACCTTCTACCTCCTTGTTTGCTCCATGCAGGATTTTCTAGCCATCAGCCGTCTACCGCTGTGCTAGTCGTCTTGCAGGAGTGCTCTCTCCCTTCTGAAAAAAGCAAACAACTGGATAGATATCATTACACTAAGGAAATCTCTTGGAAAAACCAAACAACTTGCTAATCTTTCTAGCCCCTTCACCCAAGTTAAAGATAAGCAAAGCAAACCAAAGTGAGTTTCAGCCACATTCCAGGGACAAGCTCCCCTTTTTCTCCTTTATCAAAATCCCAGCATTTAAAGGTTTTTTTCCAGACCTTGCAGGATAAACTGCTGCTCACACCCGCAAACAAAGCAATATTTGTTTAATAACTGATTGCTGCCATGGGTACAGTAAACAAGGGGCCCAGCATTTGTGTTTATGAACAAACACATCATCTTGCAAGAGCAATTTAACATTAACCAGGTGGAATAATCAACAGATTTCATAGGTGACACTCGGGGCAGGACTAATGTAAACAGAGCAGGGAGGAGAAAGGGGCCACTCTTAGGGAATCAAGGTTGAGGCAAATGCATTACAGAGTAAACAGCTGGGAAGAACTCAAGACAAACAAATAGTCATTCTTCTGACATTTCGAGAAGCAGAAAGGTTGTATGTTACATGCATCAGCTGCTGACCACCATGAAATCAAACCAGTTGGGGACCAGGCCTTCTTGTTTACACAGTGCCATGTTTGCTTATAAACAACAATTTGCTGTTACCAACCTCGCATTACTCATTGCATAAACGAGCAGATCAAGTGAAATCCTGTTAACTCTTCTGTGGATTGAGGGTTTTTTCCTCCCCTTCAACAACAACAAACAAAAAAGCCTTTGCAGTCTTGCTGTGCAACCTCAAGACAACAGGCAGCAGGGGAAAATACAGAGCTGTGCATCTGTTCCGATAAAGTGGAAAGAAAGGAGTTGAAAACACTTGAAAGTGTTTCACAAAACAAGATTTACCGGCCAAACCACAGATGTGAAAGATCCATTTGCATTAAAAAAAAAAAAA
>VZRN01000404.1:3813700-3818700 GCA_013397935.1 Dasyornis broadbenti
GCAAAAAAAAAAAAAAAAAAAAAATCAAAACCCAGAAAAACAACAACTGCAGAAGGTGGGGTGCAAAATTTTCATTTCACTCCTAGAACAAACAAGCAAAACACCAGCTTTCAACACAGCCCAACCTGCCCTGCACAACCATGAGCACGTGTCGTTTACACACACACCTATGGCGATGCCAGGGCCCCGCAGCAGCAATGAAGCCATGGTTCAGCCCTCCTCCCCCCCTTTCTCTCCCCATACTCAACCCCCTTGCTTCTGCCTCCCATCACCACTCCCTGATCTCTGTAGATCTCCCCACCTCCTCTATGTTAACCCAAAAGTCCCTTGGGTGTCTTCTTGCAACCAAAACCTCCAGACCCAACTACTCCCCACCCAACAATCCTTTCTAGGCCCTGAGGCATTCTGACATTAGTCCCCAAGGTACTCAGGACACCCAAGTCCCCTGGGTTTGCCACCTTCCAGAAAGCCTTTCCTTCCCCATCTCTCATCCCTGTAATACTCAAGTTTCCTATCACAGCGTTCCTCCAGGGAGGTTTCTGTAAGTTGTCTATCCTCAGCAGGGATTTTGGGAAAGATCTGAAGAATAGGGAGAGAAGATGGATGGTTCTAATGGTAGAGGTTAATCCAGGGCTCTGGGTTACATTCCTGCCCTGACACAATCCCTGCATGGGACCTCCATGGGTCTCTTCATCCCTCTCCCATGTAAAATAAGCCCTTTAAGATGTTGTACCAGACAGGTGGGGTTAGAGGATGTAGTTATGGGCCATAGCATGGGTCCCTTCCCCTCACAGCTGCACCACTGTCCCTCCCTGGTTCACCCCTACCTTCTGATGAGCACCAGCATCACCGCCAAGCACTGAGGAAAATCATCCCGGTTTCAAATCTATGAAGCATCCAAGGTCACAGCTGGCCCTGGCACTAATCTCCCCTCCCTTGCCATTTCATGTGCAAACAGCGTGATGGCCAGAAGCCTCCCCCCTCATCATTTTTTTACAAGTTTTAGAATATTTGTTACTTTTTTTCACAGCACAGTCCTGGACATCCACAGCTGGCCAAGAACCTCCGTTTTCTTTTTCAGAAAATATTTAGCCTTTTGTTGTAGCAAAAAAGAAAAAAAAAAAAAAGGTTCAAAACCATGAAATCAGTACAACCTACTAATAAGACAGGTATTTAAATAAAACCCAAATGCAGTATTGTTCAGGCAACTGCCTATTTTTTAATACATCAGGTTGACAGCATAATAGCAGGCAGGATGAAAGGTGTGACTCAAGGACGGGGTTGGCGTCCGCACACCAGGAAAACAGAAGTGCTGCCCCATTTCCTGTGCTGCAGCAGAGTATTTCTGATGTCTGGGGCTGCCGGGGACTTAACTCTGAATTAATGATTACACACAATACCCTCCTTTCTCCCCTCCCTGCAGGACAGCGAGGGCCAGCCTCACCAAATGACTGTGGGCAGGCAGGCACGGGTCACGGGGGATTTGGATATTTCACAGCAGCTTCAAAAATTTAGACACTGCAACCTGAAGGCTTCTGAAAACATCAAGCTTCACATAAAAGTCCTGCTATTTCCCTACTTGAGACAACTGCTCTCACCTCAGCCGTGCTGCCTGTTCCACGCTCCTTTTCCAGCACGTAAAATCACAGTTTATTCAGTACAAAGTAACTACACTATGATAAAAACTATAAGCATATCATTCAAATGCTTTATTGGTCAAATAGATGGATGCTTTTATTAGTCCAACCTTTTTTGTAATGGAGTGCCACTGATGACCCAGTGTTAGCCTCATTCCCTGCTATTAATCACACTTCTAAGAGCTCATTTTGCTTTAAAATCTTAAGAAATTGCTATAATTTAAAGACATGGTGTCTACATAATGGGAAATGCTTCACAGATTGTATCATTCCATATAACACAGAATTTTTCTGGCAATGCTGACCACGATACCAAGGTATTACAAAATTTGAATAAAATATTTTATGAAGAAAATCTAAATGTAAACTTCCTTTTGCATTTGTGGTTTGCCACATCCATAATGTTTTAATCACAGCCTTTTGGGAGTTGCAGTTTTCAACTGCATGTGGCTTACATAGATTAACACTACAAAAACACTCCCTGAACAAATATAAACAGAACAAAACAAAATTAAATGAAAATTAAATAAAATACAAGGATGGACCATGAGAGAAAGACTGTTCAAGCCATACGTTTACAATATTCACACAAGGCATTTAGCCTTTTGTCGACTGTATTATCTCCTTCCTTTTCTGCACAGGGAAAACAGACAATGTTTACTGTGAAAAACTTTTATGACAAAGTGGAAGCATCTTACGAATTTACCTACACAGAGAATTAAATTAATATAATGATGGTCCTAACCCATATTATTAAAATGTACTTTGCAAAATGTTTTGACAATGTTGACTGCTTCAGGAGGGAAAACACATTTAAGACAATTTCAGCCAAATGCAGAGGCAGAAGCCTTTCATTTTTCAAATGCAAAGTAAAAAGCATCTTTAAACATCTTCTCATGAAAGAAAATGCAGTGCAATTATGTTATATGGTACACACAAAAGCATGTTCTTTTCCTCAGTTCTCTAACAAGATATTAGTACCTCCTGGCCTTAGGAATATTATGTGTAAATCACATCATATTCATAGTGTCTGAATTAATTATAATAGGAGCTGGAGAGACATGTTAACTTTCCAGGTTGTTGCTAAGGATTAGCCCTTGTTTACAATTCTGTATTTATAGAACAAGAAAAATTTGTCAAATGAAGGGCAAAGAGGAAAGCAAGAACACAAATTTAGCTTTGATTTCAAAACAAATCAGATCTTGCAACCATTCCCTGAGAAGAAAACCACAGTTTTTAATGTGAAGATGCAAATGAGTCTCAGAATATAAAAATGTTTTATAATTCTGTGCATTCAACACTACTAGATGTTATTTAAAGAATTTATGTTAACATTTCTCATCCTCGCACAGCAAGTCCAAGATGCTGCAAACAGCATCTATTTAAAATGGATCGTATTGCTGTGGGGCGCGGGGTAGCTGAGGAGGCTGGAGCAGAAGGGAGCAGGGCATTTGGCCCCTTGGCACCAGACTGGGATTCATGGACTACTCCAAAAGTGCTGACAAAGCAGTGTGCAGGAGGAACAAGCTTGCCTTGAACAAGCTTAACCCTGGCTACATGGAGATGTGAAGATCCATCCTGAGGGAAAGTCATGACCCTCAAAACCATAGCAAAGGACACGATGGTCTTCCCAAATGTAGTGAATTTGTGATGTGAACTAACACCTTATGAGAAGGGCACTCAGGAACCCAACAAAGGTCCTTCATACAAAACATGGTATTTCTGGAGAGCCCTGCTGGGCTGGATGGCTCAAGGCTCAAAGTCCATGGGATGGGTCTTGGTGAGCAGAGAGCCAAAGCTCTGCAGGGACTTGCAGGTCTCGGGCACCTTGGCAGAACTGGCCAGGGAAGTTTGTACTGCTCACTACTCAGAGGATAAAGAAAGCACTTCGGCCTCCAGCACTTTTGTTTCTTTGCACAAACAAAGGCACACCCACTACAATTAAATTGCAAAACCCTTTTCATTAAGACTCCTTGTTTTCACACACTTCAAGCCTTCCAAGACCTGCAGTCCCTCTCACGCTCCCATCAGTGTGTGCTTGCGTGTGGAAAACTAAGCAAGGGCTCTAGTGGTTTCAGTTTATGGAGAAGCAAACGGAAAAATGTTTTTGCCCCTTAAAAAAAAACCCCATAACCACCAACTTCTGAAGAGGGTGACTTGCAAAAACACTGAGCATCCACAACTGAGAGCATCTAACTCCCCCACAAGAATCAAGCCCATAACACAATACAAAAAATGCACTTAGCTAAGCTTTTGTGGAAACACAGATGGACTCCTTGCCTTGCTCTGTCCAAGGGCTGTGGCTCTCAGATTACAGCAAGGACAGCACGATGGATCAGAGAAAGAAAATGCATCTGTGCACACTGGTGTGCACACAAACACACACACACACACATGCTCTCCAAGAACCCAACATGTGAACCCAGTTCACATCAGCCAGAACAGACTAAGTGGGACAGACGAGGTGACTTCATCCCCAGTTTTGTCTTGATGTTTTCTTGCCCAGCAACAGCTCCAGTCTCAGTCCAGAGCAAGGATCCCAGCCCACCATATTTCTGTGCAGGAGATGTGCACACGCAGCACATGTTGCTCAACAGCCACACACATGGATCCCAAGCACCCAAAAATACACTTGGTCCTCTCCACACTGCCCCAATAGAGGGGAGGGAAAAAAAGTGTGAATTTTTTCCACCTCAAAATTTCATCCTGTGCCTGAGAAAACTCCCTAAAAAAGCGCTGTCGAAACCAATTTGTTTCTAACTCCCCCAAAAAAGCACATATGCCTACTTTTGAGTCAGGATGCAGGAAGCCGAGCTCTTAATCCCTCTTCTGCATTCACCCGTGGCTGAAGGGCAATGCCCACCTCTAACCCACCATCGGCCATGGCTGGGAGAGGGAGAGGCAACAGCAAAGGGGATTTACAGGGCATCAAACGAGCCCCTCTAGCTTGCCTTGGCCAATGACAGCAAACAATTGAGAGCACTCCTGTGGCTGCCTGTACCTTTTCCATGCGTGATGCCAATGGAACAGAAAGTTTCCCAACAGACAGCACTGTGGCCCCATGACCTCTCCAGAACCAGCTGTTCAGTCCCAGACTGGGAGGGTCCATCACTGCCAAGGCTGGCAGAGGTTTCTCTGTGCTCCAGGAAACGGCCTTTCTGGTGCTGAACCCCCCGGCAGCATGTGGAGGCCGTTTACAACCAGAAATGAGTGTTTAATGTTCAAAATCTGCACTGAAGACAGTATTTGAACATCTCCAGCCACATGCAGGTGCATGGTCCCACAGATGTGCTGGCTCCTGAACACTGTAGAGCTAAAGCATGTGGCTTCCTGCTCCAAGGGCTTGTGAAAGAGAAGGATACA
>VZRN01000404.1:3823700-3834433 GCA_013397935.1 Dasyornis broadbenti
ATCATCAAGGTCCTCTGATTAATACTACCCTTCCTGTCAAGTTTAGATCATCATCTAGTCTTTACATCATATATTTAAGTTAGGCAAATGATCCCTACAATACCACACTGAATTAAATCTTCCTAACCAGTTTGAAATTCTTTCAGGTGTAAGAGAGATCAATGCTTAAGAGCAGAAAGTGCCACAGGCAAAAACTGAGCCATTAGAAAGGGACGAAGCCTCCAGGTCTCACGTTGGGCACTGAGTGGTTCGAGAGTTTAATAGGTCTATGGAAACAGAGCAGCTTCCAGACTGGCCAACTTTTGCATTTTCCTCTGAACCTACCTCTAGGACAATAAATGCAGAGATCTGCCAGGGTAAGTGGTCGAGAGGAACCCTTGTGGTGCCAGGAAAGCCGAACCTGCACACCAAAACGCACAGGAATGCACACAGCATCTCCCAGATATAAGGTCAGCTCTCCATCACACCCTGACGGTGTTTTTACTCTTTAAAGAATCACTGCTGTTTAGCACCTGAATGTTTGCTGTGCTGTGCTCACACAGCCACATCTATAATTTATACTGAAACAGCTCTTTGTCACGGAGTACAGCCCAGCACCACATAAACCCAGAACAGATACAAATACAAACAGTCAGGACTCTCTTAACAGTGATCAGTGAGCAGCTGAAAACTATTCATTTATTCTGTTAGCAAGTAACATTTTCAAAGAGATTCCTGAAAAATGAGTGTTTCCATGACTGGCATCACTGCAGCAGGGCATACGGCTGCTGAAGGTCTTTGCTTTCCCAACTGAGCATCATGGGCAACTTTGGGCACAGATAGCCCAGGTGACTGTGCTGGCTGCACACAGCAAAACTCACACGAGCAATCCTCTGCTTCTACCAAGTTATACCTTAGGTCTGCAAGAAACAAGGGAAAAAAATCTGCCTGGTCCCAGAACATGACTGCTACCTAGAGCTATCAAGCCCCAGGCCTCTTCTTGCCTCACTGAAATGTAAAACCAAGTTTTCAGAACAGCTTTTGCTCCGCAATGGATCATTTCTGTAGAAAGCAGGACTCCAAATTTGACACCCACAAAAATTCCTTAGTTCTCGGAGACAATTTCATTTTAAATAGCTTATTTCTGTAAGCAGAGCATGAAGCAATTTCACTCAACCTGACAAATAAGGAAGGCCAAGGATGCAGCATTTAAAATTCAGAGATAACTAAACAGAAGAAGAATTATATTTAGACATGATAGGAGTTGGAAACAGGTTCCCTTCCACTCTTACGCTGAAGCTAAACAGCCATGATATGATCAAACAAGTTTTCACTTTTGCCTTGTAAATAAAATCAAAGGGCAACAGTCCTTTTTCTCTGACGTCTGTAGTTAATAAAGAAAGAATAAACATTACCTACTCTTACATGAGAAGGGAGGAGGAGAGAACATTTCTTAATCTCTTTCCAAAGAGGATTAATCTACAGCATATTTCCACCCCAAATACTAACGAAAAAAAATGCTTTTCCTGCTATTTTCTGGAGGGGGTGTTCTCTCAAAGCCTCTCATGTGAGTGAAGTTCTCCTGAGAGCATTACAAAGCCTTCAGGTGCAGTGCCATGCCACAGAGCATCGGCTGCACGGGGGCAAGGAGAGCTTCTGCCCTGCAGGTGAAACTCAAAAGCTCCTCACATTTCTCAGGACCCACATATCTGAGGGGTACCAAGTGCCTCACAACCATCCATTAATTAGGGCTTACAACAGCTCCATAAAGCAGACGAGCTGTTACTACTGGAGCTCGTAAGGCACAGGGAGGCCAAAGCCCCCATTCCTGGCAGAGTTTAACACAGGGATGGGTGCGATGGGGTCAAGTGTGCAGTGAAGCATTTACTGGTTCCAAACAACCTAGCAAGCGTGACTGGAAAAGACAAGGAGCTGGGATAAGGCACCCATGTCCCTTGCTGTGCCTCTGAGCCACTCGCCCACCCGCGGGAAGGGAACAGGATGAGGAAGCTATTTTCATCCCAAGTATCTGGAGCTTACAAACACCCGCTGAAAACGCAATGCCTTATCAAAACAGGTGAGAGCCAATGCCAGCTGACGTTCCCATTCCTCCGAAGAACTCAGCCACAAGATTGTTTTTTTAATTATTATTTTTGAGCAGAGTATTTACATGTCTGACTCTAAATAGGCTTTGGCATTTCTGCAAGGGGACCAAATGCATGACCTTGCAGTCTTGAAGAGTGATGGGATCAGTCCAGCTGCCCTTGCCTTTCCTCTGGAGAGGCCTCTTTAGCAAGGCAGGCAGACCCCCGGGAATGGGTCAGGAGGGACAGGCCCTTACAAATACAGTGTATTTTCTCCAAGGAACCAGGAAGGAAGAAAATGGCTATGGCAAAAAGGCCAAGGAACAAGAGAAGTGCCCGGGCAAGACCTGGCGAGGGGAAGCGAGGGTGAGCCCAGCCTGCAGAAGGGTTTACATTCCCTTTGAAGAGAAATATTCAGGCTGTCAGGTAAAACCGAGAATCTAACCCGTGGGAGGACAGAAGATGCTGCCTTGAAGAATCTGACTATTACAGGATTAACAGCTACAATCCCTCCCTCTGAGGACACCGAATGCCAAAATCTGGCCTGAGGGATTTAGGTGGTGAGGTTTGTCCAGGCGTGTCGGCAGGAACTCTACAACATACAGAGGAGAATACTGTCCAAACCTGTATTATCTAAACATAGATGCCTTTAAAATACTAAATATTTCTTCTAGGGGATAAGAAAAAACACAGAGGAATATGAAGCCAAAATACACACATTTCTTTTGGGAGTAAAACGTGCCCCTCAAACACTTGAATTCTACTGTACAATGTATTTATACCATGTTTAAGAAACATTTGTCAAGCACATAAAAACCCCCAGAAGTTCACTGTCACACAGCTTAATTCCCTATATTCTGCCTACATGCACATATAGGGCCAGTTTGTTAGGGGGTGGAGGTGTGTAGCAAAGCACAATCTAGCGAGACATGACACCATAACGGTGAACAATAAAAGCAAGCGCAGCATATGTGCTGGACATTTGGTGAAAATAACCCAGCCACAGCTCCGACTTCGGTACATTTTCCTGTGTGGAAGTTAGTAATTCAGTTTCTGCTCCAATTCAGCTCAGCCAACAATTAAGCTGCTCACAACTCTCCCCTGATAATTATTTGGGAATTCTGAGATTCTGGGAAATGTATCTTTACTTTTCAACCCTCTTTTTCTATAGAGCCCAATAAGATGAAATCTGGGGAATTTCTTCTTTTCTCCTCTTCATGTTATGGTTTTTTCTCCATCCAGCAGCTAGGATTCTCCCTGGCTATCAGATCTGAAATGGTAGCAATAATTATATTTCCTATTTTATTACTTGTAATTGCCCCTTTGATCAGAATCCTATGCCGTTTAACCACATTTATATGGTCATCCTGCACATGAGTTCTAAATACAGAACGAGTCATTTTCCAAGGGAAAACTACAGGAGCTGGGTCTCCCTTTAGTGCACACACATGGAATCCCATACATTTGGCACCAATTTAGGTTATTATAATTTCATTCTTCCTTTTTATATTTGTTTCACTATAAAAGCAATATAAAGCTCCCCGTTCACTGGGAGCTGCTCACTCCTTGGTATTGGTTTCCCTCATCAAGCCTGTTGCACACCCACCCTGATTCGATCTTGCCTTTGCCAAAGGAGATACCAACAAACACGTAAAATATCCCACAGCTGGAAGAGCTGCACTGTGGGTCTCGAAGCTTTGCTCATCATACACTGCATTACCCCAGCATGAAGCCTAGGAAACTCTTCATGCACAGCTTTGTTGTTCCTCCCAAAGTCCAAGAGTTTGCAGAGACACAGGTGATCCTACCCAGCAGGCAGACTGCCTCCAGCTCAGGCTCTCTGGCACAGGACCAAACTGGCTGCCCCATCTCCAACAGCTCCGCCTGTGGTGACCAAGCACACAGCTGTTGGAGCCCTCCTTGCTTGTGGCTGTCCCTTGCACAATTACCCTGCAGCAGAAAAGCACAGGGCCAGAAGATACTGCTCTCCCCCTATGTAAAACAGAGGACCAGTGCCTGGGGGTATATGGCTTTTAATAATGGTAAAACCCTGACAGACTTCAGAGAACTCAAACAGAGCTGCTTTTGATTTAGGCCACACACCTGAAAGCAGAATTTTTTCACTTATCTTCCTCAAAGTGATGGTCTCAGGAAACTACCTAAATAGCCCAGCTCAAGAATTTGCAGTTAGCTGGAAAAAAGAACATGGTCTTTTGAAAGACCATCCTTAGAGAAAGTGTTTTATTTGGAGGAAAAGTTAATGTGAAGACAAATTCAGCATAGCCAGAGAAGACGACTTGCGCCTGAAGCAGGCACATGTCACAGGGAAGAGCTGGTGACAGACCAGGGTGTTCCTACCTACATTGCTGCTCCCTATAGCCCCCAGGTGGTACAGGGATAACAGGGGCAAAGGAAGGGGCTGAACTGTGTGATTTATCCCAAACCCCTTCTCTAACAGCTTTGCTTGAGAGACTTCACTGTCCTGCTGGAAGCATGTTTGTTCTGTGTGTTCCCAACACATTGCTTTGTCCATTCAACCAACTTAGAGACATTCAGATTCTCCAGGAAAAACTGCTGCTGAAACAGTGTACATGCAGCCAGGAGAACTAGAGGCTTACAGATTAAAGAAACCCTAACAGCTACTTGACTTTCACTGGTTTGTGTACACTCAGGACCAGCAGCAACAGGCAGACTCAGCTGGACTCCTAAAACACCCCCCTCTTCAGGATGCTCCCCAGGTGAGCCACACACTTGCCATTGGGAACTGCTACCAGTGGCTCCCTCGTGCTGGAAAAGCAAAGCATCTGTAGGTGCTTCCCAAGTTTCTCATCACAGATACCTATGCACCATCTACAGCCACGATAAGATGTGTTTACAAATAAGAACCAACTGACAAGTGTGGGAACAGGCAATCTTCACACTCTGAAACTTGAAGTCAACTTGGTTCAGTCAAACAGGGAAAAGGCAGCAGCGTTGGCACTTGGGGTAATTTCAGTGACAGACAACTGTTCTCCTTAGCTACTGGTAAATACAATCACAAATTCCTAGAGCTTCTTCTCTGGATACCAATAGCAGACTAAATGCTGAAAAACATTACAGAGATAGAGATAGAGATCAGAGGTCTATTTTTGTTTCTACGTCTTGACACCCATAACTTTGATGGGGTAAGTGTATTAACATATGATAAATTACTCTTTAATCTGTTGTAGCTGTAATTCTAGAGACAGGTTCAGTGGCTTTGCTCTCAACCACAAATATTTCTGTACAGAAACACTTGTTTTGCTAGAAAAGAGTAAGAACAAAGCAGTTTGTAAACAAAGCTGGAAAAAGAGAAATCCATCTCCCACAAAGCTCAAAACTCCTCAAAATAACGTACTGCAGAGAGCTACCATTACCCAGGGTGAAAAACTTCTTTAAACCCAGCAATCTTGAATTACACAGAAATGCTCAAACAGGGCTGCACAGTACACCATCCGAACTGGTATAGCTTTTAATTTCCCACCTGATTGGGTTGAAAAGGTTCATATGTTGGAAAGTGTGGCAGGAGAAACTTACTGAAAATTGCAATCCAGGATCAGATTAAAGAGGGAGGATGATAAAGGGAAGATCTTCATAAATGAATTTCTTTATCCAGAATAAACTCAAAAGGTCCTGTGAGGGGAGGAAGGATATGTGTTTCATTAGGAGAAAGAGAGTAGGAAAAACTATGCCTGAAACCTCTTTTGTGAAGACAACTCTTACAACACGATTTCTTTAAGGGCAAGGTATTGAAATCACTTTGGAAGATATATTTTTATCTCCCAATATGATTAACACTGAAGTTCTGCATATCACACTGCAGCATCATTGCATCCATAAAACACTAACAAGCACCAAGAGTCTCTTAGCCCAGCTCTCAGTCCATCCTACTGTCATTGTCTGCCTGGGACAGAAATCCCTCCGTGACCCGAGAGAGATGCTCAGCATACTCCTTCCTACAGAAGCTGAAGACGTGACATATCTTTTGCAGCTAATGACATCCTAAAGCAACACATACTTAGAAGAACACTTAACTTTAGAAGGAAGACAAAGGATTGAGCCATAGGGATACTGCTAAAATAGACAAAGTCAAGAACTCTTTTTCATAAGCTTTAAAGCCAAGTTTTTCCAACATTATACTAGAGAATTTCTGACTTTCTGGAGTTTCTGGGGAGAGTCTGCATCATCCTGTGCTGTGAGAAAGCCTTTCTCTACCTGTGTCCTGGGTGGAGTCAGCTTGTACCCAGTTTCATCAGCAATCTGAGCACCTCCGGGCTTAAGCACAAAGGGCAAGGGAACAGCTGCTGGGTTTTGTCTCCTGGGTGTGCCCGTGTATGAACCGCATGTCTACAATGACAGCCTCAGAAAAGGCACTGGGGAGGCCTTTCCTTTTGGGGACACATTTTTCTTCAGAAGCGGACCCCAAGATTTGACACTGTACTCTGATGCAGACCTCCCAAAGAAGTGGCTAGCACATGTCACCTTCCTAGTTCAGGTGTTATGGGTGAAAAGCAAAGGCTCTGCGAAAGGCAGGACCCACTCTACACCCTGTGTTTGTACACATCTCCTTGGATGGTCTTCCTCACACCAGCCATGTGCAGAAGATGTGTACAAGGAGAACTGAAATCCTACATGTCAGGACAGTTGGTGGCTGGAGCAGTGGGCTTGTTGGGAATGATTCCTCGGGTTTGAGCAGCAACAAGGGGTACAGGTTCAACAGGGCGGTCAAATCACCATCAGGCAGTGTTTCACCACAGCACGGCCCCAGCCAGCGCTCGTGCACGGCCAGGCTACCATGGAAGGGCTGCTGGAAAACAAGACGGCACGTGAGACATGCAGAACCGAAACCAATGTAGGCAACAGCCATAAAAACTGAAGTCTCATTAAATGCTGGACAGTCGGTGAGCGCGGACCCTCCCATCTGTTTGCTGCGTACCCTGAAGGGGCGGAGGCAGGGGTGACGTGCATGCCTTGGAAATCAGCAGCTTTTACACTGTTCACCCAGGAAGTTATTAACTTGCATGTTTGTGGGCAACTGCACAAGCTATTTTTGGTCATGGGACCCTGTGTAAGGAAAGGATTGCAAGGTTTTAATAATGATCTTTAGTTAACTTGGTTACCCACACAACAATGGCTTTCTGAGAGGCCAACTGCTGTGAAAAACTTGAGACGGGCTTTACTTCCAGAGGTATTAAACTATGAAAATATCTAACCATAACAGTAAGCAGCTATAAAAAGAGCCCTGTTTATTTCACATGATTTCTTTGTACGCCACAGTGTTATGAGAATACTTCAGCTCAATGACAACATGGTAAATTGGAAAAGATTAACTATTGAAGTCAGCACTTACGCAGTTCATTTTTGTTTGGTGTCGGTGATTTTTCTTCTTTCAAAACCCAAGTTTGCGCTAATATCAGCAGGAGCAACAACGTTTTTTTAAATTTGAATCTGCAATTAACCTGATATTGAGGTCAACTCATGTAAGGGCCATGAGAGAAGAAACTGGCAAATAAATAGAAGAAAAACAAACCTAATGCAGACTTCAATTCTGCATTGCTGTACGTCACACAGGTAGATCTGGAGCCCACATACCCAATATGAGAAATAATCTGGTATCTCACATCTCTATTATATTGCAAATTGTATCCAATAACTTTTCTGCAACAGTGGAGCATCACAGAATACCCTACAGAGAAGGTCAAATTTTGTACTATAGAGCTCTGCTAGTGTCTCACTTCATTCCTGAGAAATGCCATGAGGCCTTACTGAAAGCCTTTCACTATTAGGGTACACCAAGAGAAGGGGGGAAAAAATAAAGATTGCATTTGTTTCTGGGAAGACCCGCACGGCTCCACAGAGAGGACACTTCCACCCTTGTTAATCCCAGCTTCTTAAAGCAACACTCAGTAAGATAATGAATCCTTTAAATGTTACATCTTGTGTCTTGCATTATTGTGGTGCAGCAACTCTCCACATCAAACAGTCATCAGCACTATTACAAAGTGGGCTTATAAGAGACTGGCTGAAAAGGCGCTGTGTGAAAAGAAGTGGAAAATTAAAGCTGAAGCAGTCGAAGAAAGGGCTTAATTTACTGGCATGTACAGTATGCAAATGAGATTACTCTCAGCTTAACTGCATCATTTATGTCCATAATAACGGCATCATCATTACAGGGCTCAAATTAAATTACACCATAATTAGCATATCAAAGTGATTGGTTAAAGTTTAAAACAAATACCCAATTTTGTTAATGAACAGCTGTAATTGTCATGTACACTTCAATGAAAACTCCCTAAACAAATATATGTTTTAGAACAGAGAAAGATTTTGAAGCAGACAGGTCTGTGGCGGAGGTAAATTGCCTAAAAAAGAATGACACAGACTATTCTATTAATGTTAATATATGCTCATCGTTTTCAGGTAATAAAACATTCTATCAAAACAAGCCTTCGCTTCGTATTTTTCGCCTCTCAACTCCACCACCACACTGGCAAGTGTCAGTGGGGAGAGGTGCTGGCCATGCCCAGCCTGGGGACACACATGGGACACGCACAGCCCCCACCCACACACCGAAGGAGGAGGAGGAGGAAGAAGAAGATGAGGATGTCTCGCTAACTCTACCCTGTAGACCAGGGCTGGAGTAAGCTGATGACATGATAACACATCAGGCAGCCTACAATTCAATTTACTCTAATCTAATCACATCTACGCAGCAGTTCCAGAGGTGGAACTGCACCAGAGAAGTTTTTGCTGTTCTCGTCTCATTAAAATAAATAGGGAGGTGGGACCGGAGGGTTTGTCACTGTCAGCCTGGCAGCCAGCAGCCCATTTCCAAAGATCCATCGCTGCAAATGTACACAGCAAACATACAGTTAAAACACTCCTCAGGCAGAACGAGCTGTAATAGTGGAGCAGGTCTGCTCCGTGGTATTTTAACAGTGCAGGTGAGCTCTACCATGCTCAGGGACCAGGCCAAAGGAGCCCAGTGTCACCTCACACACATGGGATAAAATATTCCCTCTGCATCCTCAAAAATGTTTACAGTGGTATATATTTGCTTATGCATTACCTAATATTATAGGAAGCAACATGGGGAAGTATATTTTGTGCTAAAATTGGGAATGCACTTTCAAATATCCTTAACAAGGAAATTGAATGTCTTATTAAATCCGTATTATCAAAACACTGTTCAAAAATTTAAAGAAAGTAGCTTTTCATTTTATTCATCGAGGAATCCATTAAAGCCTAAGCTCTGAAGTAGTATGTAAATTATGTGCCTTTCAAGGTAGAGCTAGGGCAAATTCACTCCATCAACTAATGATGAACCTCATTATGTGCAGGGAGTATTCATAATGAGGAAACAAGCCACCCGCCATTCCATGTTCTAACATAAATCCCTGTAAAATGTGAATATCTCCACGTCTAATTAAAGGCTACTAATTCCTATCATCCCCTACAAGGCCCAAAAAGCAAAACCTAGAAATGTGTTTAAAAATACACCCTTTGATTTTACAAAATACATTTATTTGTGTTTACCATTGGTGAGTTGCAATGTTTTTTTTTTTAAAAGAAAAATCAATCCCAGTTTTATAGGATAAAAGTTTGGGGGTACAAAAGTTTATTTACATTATCTGACTTGGTCTTATATTTTAAAGAGTCTGATTAGCACAGGTCAGGCTGCACAGCTTAAAAGACAAATAAATAAAACGGCAGAGAAAAGAAATTTCCAGTAATATGTGAGAAATAATACTTTTGGGGGGTGGGGGGAAGGAAAAAAAGGAAAAGAACAGCTTTGCTATCCAGGTTTGTTCTGGAACCGAGACTTCCTAAAAAAAAAAAAAATCTAGAGATCCCATAATAACTGGGGAAGGCAGGCAGCAGAGACAGGAAAAAGGAGAGCCAATTAAGCAACCAAGTGCACAACAGGTATTTAGAAGATTTTTTTGAATGATACTCAATTTAGGAAGAAGCTGCTTCCCTCCCAAAATCCCGTAAGAATTAGGGATTGAAGACAACGCTGCTTAATGCAGGCTGGAAGAAAAGTGCTCTTCCACAGACTTACCTAGATTTGATATTTATACCTACAAGCGCAGCGTCCGCTCCTACAATCAAAACCACATTTCTTATTAAGTTACATAATACCCATCCTATGCATCGCCGTGAATTCATTTGCTCCTGCACTGAATTATGGATTTGCTCTCTGTACTTCCCGGCGTAGAAGTGGACAGGTTTGCCGACTCCCCTGAACGGAAGACGCATCACTGTTTCTTTTTCACTGCTCTGTATTAATATTTTCCTACGTGTTCAAAACAAACCGAGAAGCACAGCAAAACCTGAGAGCGTTTCAGCTTGGCGGAGAAGAAAAGCATCCACTGAAGCTGAGCAACACATAGGCTTAAAAAAATTAAAAAAAAGAAAGATGATGGCATAAAGGGCTGGTTTAAGCAATGCGATAACTCCTTGCAGGGCAGGGAAGCACTTGAACAGTCGCAGAAAAGGCTGTGGTACCTTCAGATTATGTCAACCGAAAAGTTGAAATCCTCGTGTAAAAATACCTCGCACGTTTCATCCCTAGAAAAGCTTATTTAGAATTCATAGAAATTCATAGCCGCTAAGCGGAATATGTGCTCATAAAATCACAAATGAAAAAAA
>VZRN01000404.1:3835193-3864318 GCA_013397935.1 Dasyornis broadbenti
CACCCCCCCCGCTACTGGTGTTGGTGTCAGTCCTGTTTTTAGCCCTTTCCCACCAGTTTTGTTTTCTGGCTTAAACAGCCCATCTCTTAAAAATTAAAAAATATATATATTTAAAAAAAAAAAATATGGGGAGACAAAGTAGGGTGGGGGAGAGGCAAGTGGTACCAGCTTTCCAACTGCTAACCGCGAGGCTGCTGGAAATGCTTTGGGTCACAGTGGGGAAAGGGGGGGGAGCACTTCTAATATCTAAATAAAGGCATATCAGTTTAATAACTGGGGGAAAAAATACAGTAACGCCCGCATGCATTGCCGAGACCCACAGGAGAACGAGGAGGTTAGTGGAGACGAAAGGACAGACACTCAAATTGCAATTTTGAAAGCGGGGGTCAAGTAGATTAGAAAAGTCCAGTCGTGTTTTGCACAATCACAGCGAACTGGTGGGATGAGCTAAGTTGTGCAAACCCCTGCAAGTCTGCTGGCTTTAAAGCTTTGAAATCGCTGCTTTTACAGGATAAAGCACTTTAAGCAAATTGTAAAATGCAGGTGTCAAGTTAGTCGGTTTAATCAGAAACAGAGCTCAGAGCAGCCGCCATGCAAAGGGTCCCCTACCAGCACAGTCGACAGAAAAGTTCTGCAGCAAGAAAACACTCTGAAGTCAAATAATATCGTTTTAATGCCTGAATTCCACGTCCTAAGCAAATCACCAAGAACAACAAGTTCTCCTCACAGGGAGGGATGAGGCAGCCACCGGCGAGCGCTGCCTGCCGAGGCTCAGCACTACAGCCAACCTGCGAGGGGGTCTCAGCTAGAAGATGAAACAAGTTTACACGTCTGGGTGACGGCGGATGGGGGCAGCTTTTTGGTACAACAGTCCAACACGAGCTGTTGAGCTGTCGCACCACCAGCGAGCATCCCTCTGCCGAGCAACATGGAGTGTGCCTCTGGGAAGGGCTGGTGGGAGATCGTGGATGCTCTGCCCGTACCAGGCACCGCCGTGATAAGGTACAGCATGGGGAGAGGTTGAAGGTACATAGGCAAACAAAGTTGCTATGAGATCACGCACTTCATTTAGAACAAAGGCAACGTTTCTCTGACAAATATGATGCACGCTTACCCTGCCAAGTTCGCTTGTATTCGGCTAATCCGCAGCAATCAGAACATCAGTGTTGACATCTAATGGTACCTACAAGCATCTCTCTGCCTTTCCACATGGCGTAACCCTGCTCCGTTAACACGCTTTAAATTTTTCAACCATCTTGTTTAACCTAAACATCTATGAAATTACACAGCGCGTTACTCATCTGTGCTGCGTGTGCGAGCCCCCCAACAAAAATAAAAAGTTAACACGCTGATACCAAAATCAATAAATCACACGACCAAGTAGCAGTTCAAAAGTTCAAAGACATGATGGCCAGTTCACTACATCGCAGCACTCAACCAATAATAACTTGACTCCATCACTCCTCATAGTATAGACAATTTCATGGCATCATTTTCATTAGCCTGTCTCACTGAAAATTGCTAGCTATTTATGTATACGCTAAAATAAATTAGCCATTTCATCGAGCACCGTGATTCTTATAAAATACATTAACACAATACTCAATTTTCCAGTTGGAGTAAATAAATAAATCAATAAATTCAATACAGAGTAATTTTTATTTTTTTCTATTGTGGAGCTTCAGCTCTCAGCATAAGTGTTTTTATTGGGTTTATTTGTTTCAATAAAAATTGAAATGGGCCAGTGATCTTAGCAGTAAGATCTGGGGGAAAAAAAACAACCCAGCCCTATCCAATATTAAGAAAGTATGCTGTGCAGTTCAGCCAACTGGTAATATATAATTTTTGGTCAAAAATCATTTTCATTACAGTTATTAAACTGCCACTCAATTTTGAAGGGTTCGTCTCTCCGTTCATGCATTCTGCAGCCCAGTGAGAAGCCTCTGCACTCCCCCAGAGTGGGTTCTGGTCCTGCCCAGCCCATCCTGCTGGGCTGGGGGCAACCCCATACCACATTGGAGCTTTCATGGAGAAAACGGGCATGGAAAAGTTACCAGCACTCATGTTCACTATTTTTAAGCACTCACAGAGTATAAGATTCAGCATGGCCTTTGATGTGAAGCGTAAGACAGGACAGGGGGATGAGGAAACGTGGGAGAAGAATTCATGGACACCCCAAGAAACTGATCCTCGAAGGGGGTTGTTGTATCTGGCCCTTTAGGGCTGTGTTGCCATAGTCAGGCGATCACAGGCTGTTGGGTGACGACATCCTACAGTGCAGCTCAGTGCATCCTCTGGGGACTTCATTTGTGGCTTAAGACGTCTCACGCTCTAGAGATGCGCCCAAGGAGTCCCTCCCCCTGCCTTGGGTCAAACACTCATCACGTCAGGGGCTGGGCAGTGGGACAGCTCAGAATTTGGCCCTGCAAAATGCTCACACATAGACAAGAACCTGGACTGCCTTGGTCCTCCTGCTACTGTAGCCTCAAAGCAAAGGAGGACACCCACCCAGCCCCCCAGCAGTCTCCTCAGCACTTCTCTACAAGTCTAACTCTTCCAGTACAAACCACAGCCTCCACCTGCTCAGTGATGAGGAAAATAACCTATACAGAACCAAAAACAAATAAAATATACCTCTTGTTACATGAATCCAGTCTTAGCAGTGAAATAAACAAATGCATTAACTAACACACACCATCTAAGCCCATAACAGTTCAACATAATTCCTTTAGAAAGGCTGTGTGTGAATAGCACACTTTGCAAACTGCTTGGTGCTAACAGGAGGGTACTTTTTGTTCATATTCACTCTTTAACCTAATCAGAAGAAAAGTAAATATCAGGTCCCAATTTTAATGACTGACTATAAATAAAAGCTTTTATGCAAAATGCACGGTTTGCAAAGATAACGATTTTAAGGATGATGTCACTAGTGACCTACTGAACTACATGGCACATGTCAGACAGACGTCTGTTTCTTAAATTGCAGTAATAAATTAGTAGCCACAGAATCGGTTCTGTTAAGAAAACATGAAGCTTTCCTATTCAGATAAAAGTTTAATGATTGTTTCAGTTTAGGTTCACGAGTTAAGGTTACTATTGATGGGATGACCAATGTAGGCCCAGCTTCATCTTCCTCCTCTTCCTCCAACCCCTGTGAAGTATTACTTCACCCCAACAGGATCCAAAGCCCTGATTCTCATGGAACACTTTCCTGTAACTTTACACTGATTAAACTATTAGTATTTTAAAATATGGTACTTGCATACTTGCACAGGTGTGACCACTAACACCACCCAACGTATCATGTCCCATCCCAATTACCTTGTTTTCAGTGACTTTGACAAATTTTAGCCATTTGCACTGAACTCTTCCCTTGCTGAGCATTCTGCCACAGTGTAAATTCTGGCAAAAAAAACTTGAATCCAAAGCTGACATTTGAAAGCAAGGAACATCACTGATCTACCACAGCGAGCAACTCCGATGACCATTTCTTTGAGAAATCACCAAGCTCCTGCGTGCTGGAGCACAGACATGAAAACAAGCAGGTAAAAGACTTCAGTGGGAGGCAGGTGGATGACACCATTCCCCACCTACTGCCTCATCCTCTTCCTCTCTCTGCCCCTCAGCCGGCAGCCAGGGGTACAGGAAGCCACCTGATTTGAATACAGAGGAGACATGGCCAGCTCAGGAAGCAGGAAAATAAGCAGACAGGGACAAGAAAGCCGGAGAAATGAACCATGACTGCCTGAGCATGTCACCTATCTCATACTGAGGGTTGCTTGCATTTTTTTTGTCCATTACAGAGAACTACAGAGTTTAGTTGAGTTTGGAGCATTTTTGGAGACCTGTAGCTTGGCCAGCCTGAGATCAAGATGTGCAGGTAAAGCAAAATCACAGATATCAGTGTGCCCTCCCTTCCCATTTCCACATTTTAGCCCTAAAACATGAAAAAGCCTAATGCTGCTTGGCTAACTGGTGTTTTGTGTTCTCACTCAGCCAAGCAACATCCATTTCATTAATCCTTTTCTGAGAAATACCTGCCAAAGCCTTCGTGGAAAGTTCTGGACATAGAAAACTTCAGCCCAAACGAATTGGCTTTTAGTCATATTGTGAATATGGGAAGGGAAGGTTTGGGAAGGGCCCGTGACACTACCAGGCCGTGTTGAGAGACTCTGCTCCAACGCTCACAAAGATTTCTTGCTGGGTAGAGCTCCAGAGCAGCCTGAGCTTATGATAAGCAACGGCATACTTAACAGTTACATGTTACTGTTCATGATAATGCAATATTTCATTTGGGTGATTTAGAAGTCCCTCTTGACCAACTTACAGTGAGACACCAAACGCTTCATCAATCACAACCATTTTTATTCACAATCCAGTGCAAGAACTACAGGGAGAGTTGAATTTTCAGCAACTCATTGGGGAGGGGATTGCTACTAGCTCTGAAAATCCTCCTATCTCACCAATTTTTATGTTAGATTCAAATATATTTTCTTTCTAAGCAGCATTCCATTTTCCTGCCTCTCTCTGCCGCGTTTCTTATCGTGGCAGGGTGAAAGAGTATCCAATTTAATATCTGTTTTGCAGGACAGGAGATTTTTTCATATCTTATGCACTAAGGAAAGCTGCAGGGGATGGCTTAGCAGGCTGAGCATCACGTTTTAAATACCTAGACTCCCTGGAACCATAGATCCCATCAGGTCGACTGAGCCCTTCATGTTTCTGGGGTAGATAAATTAAGTGTCACGCTGTTTACTTTGTCGGGATCTGTTCGATGAGGCCTCTGTAGTAAAGGTCCTGTCTGTTCTGCATGGAGTTGAAGGTTAAAGTCTCATGGTTAAGACACAGCACAAGGTGCCACCTTGATCTCACTAACTCTAATGACAATTCTGCCATTTCTGTTAAGAGAGACAATCCAGGGATCTGCTCCCAAAATTTGCTGTAACATTCCTGGATGACTGAAAATTATTCAGTGGCTTATCTGCCTCAGTTTTGGTGACTGTTAAAGGGAAAAAAAAAATACATCTACACCTCCCAGATGTTTAATTCATAAGTTATACAAAACTGTCAGATCTATGGATGACAGAAGAGAGATATTCATCATTTTTACAGCCTGATTTCTGTGGTTGGAGGTAACCCTATGTTTCTGCAAAGTCACCCTCTTCCCAGTCCTCTGCATCATACGGAAGCAGTGGCTGAGCCCATTGACATTAATGGCTCACAACAGAAGCCTTTTAGAAAGAAATCGCTGGAGAGGAGTAGTACCAAATAATCAGGAAAGACAAAATGTTAATCATAAAAAGAATCACAAAAGTCACCATTTTGATGGGCAGTTGTTTAGAGACACACATCCATCCTCACAAACAGAAAAACCTCCTCAAACCCAGACACCTAAGAGAGGTCCCTCCATCTCCCAACGGTCTGATTCATGGAGAACAGACTCAGTGTTGAAGAAAACAGGATGCTTTGAGAAGGGCAGCTGTAAAAATGCACTTGGAACCTATTCCTGGCCTTACTCTTGGCTTTGCAGCTGCCGTTATTTTACTGGATTTAGCTACACAGAAGATTCTGGGAAAGGTGGGTGAAGGGAAATAAAATGCAATGATACGAAAAAAAATAGTTCTTCAAAATAATTTCCCTTTTAAGTATAAATTAAGCAGAAAAAGTATTTCCTTTTACATTGGTTAGGAAAAGGACTATCTTTTGATTTGTTTCCACAACAGCTGACAGTACACATTCCCTGCTTAGGGTACCAGAAATAATCATTATCACTCTTAAAATGTGTGTTACGATGACGTACCAGAGGTTAAATGTGGCTGTTGATTGTACTGGCTGCAATTCCTTCTCAGGTGGCTTAGCACAACTCCCACATTTTTTCTCCCAAACTCCCCAGGAACCTGCTGGAGGCTTCAGCCTACAGACATTACTGGGACAAAGTAAAAGAGATAAGAAACACCCTTTCGTCTCTATTTACACATAGTTATATTCAAACTGGTTTTGAATGGAGTTTGGCTACCAGAGGACATGGTATCAAACTGATTTTTGAAAACATCTCATATTGGATCTAAGACATCCAATGTTGCAAAGATATTATTTGCATTGCAGAGGGGAAAACTCCATCAAGGAAAGGAACCAGACAAATAACACTGGGCAGGGCCTGTTTTTACTGCTGTATTTGGTACATTTGTTTTTAGAGGCAGGGCAAAGATCCTTAGAAATGGTGATCAAAATATTCCCTGTCATATGAAACCAAATCCAGCCCAAACAGCAGAATCTGCTACAAAGAACAAGAAATTTACCCAAATCCATGTATTGATCCTGGAATCTCAGTGTCCATAAGTTTTCACTGCCTTGGTTAAGGATGTGCAGGTCTGCCCTACATACTCCAGCTCTGGCAGGTGACAGAGCTGAACGACTAAAAATAAGGCAGGTCAGGAGATGGCTGTGCAGTAAAACTAAACCAGTTAGAACAGCTTTTCCTCCAAAACTGCTTTGAGATGATTATTACAGCATCTCGTTAGCTCGTGCTTTAAATTAAGCTGGACAAGAACATAAACTCCTGACCAACAGCCTGTCTCCAGCAAAGCCCTTGCAAGGTGGCTGGTTGGCAGGTGTGTCGCCAAACTCACAGAGCATCATAAAATCCTTAAGAAAAAGAGGTGGGAGCAAGAAGATGGAGGTGCACTGCTCTCCCACACAGACATCTCTTGGCCCTAGGGACACAGAGTCAGCCTTGGAGCTCAGCCCTTCCATCTTCCCTGGCTCAGTCTAATGAGATTCCCTCCATATTCCCATCTGCCCTCTTTGTGCTCTTTGCTGAGGAAAACACAACTGGTCCAAAGGGGTGCCGGCTGCCCGAGGCACCGGCAGCTCTTTTATCAAATAGGCAAATCCTTCATGTCCAGCATGTCCCTGAATGCACTGAACCGCGTCCGGAGAGCCTGGCTACAGGTCCCAGCTCACGGAGTGAAGCAGAAAAGATGATCATCAGCCTTGACTCCAAGCTCCTGTTTCAGTGCTTCAAGTCACTAGTGGTCAGCAAAGAGACTTTAGGATGTGCTGATGTGATCAAATGGAAAAAGCAGGAATGAAAAGCGGGAATCAGGGCTGTGTCTCCTGCTGTCCCGAGGGTGAGCCAGGGTGCTGTCCCTGGCAGTGAGTTCCCAACAGGACTCTTTGATGGCTGGTCACATCTGCTACTCCAAATCAACAAGCAAACCAAAGTGAAAAATGGAAAGGACAAGGTGAATTGTAGATGTGAGTGAAATATCCCTCCTCTCTATCAGCTCTGAGGGGTAAAGGATGAAACAGGATGAAACTGGTTTTGGTTTAAAGCTGTAAAAGAATTGCAGGGAGAGAGCACTTACAGAGAAATGTATTTTCATGTAAACTTTTATGCGCCCATCCCTTGTAGCTGGACATCAGGGAAGATGTTAATAAACATCATCAGGGGGAGAAAAACACAGTAAAAAAAGAAAATCAGACTACAAACCCATCTCTTCCAAGATGTTCAAAATAGCTTTGCAGCTATATACTGCGGGGAGCCGAGCACACTCAGATACAAGTTTGCATCTTAAACGTAAGCGCACATACATACAAACAAGGTTTTGCAGATATTTGTTAGCTGTACTACAAGATTTTCCAGGGCTGGTGCTGCAGCTTATGTTACCGTGCTTTTATATAGCTGCAGATCAGCCCCCTAAGAAGCAGCCTTGGAGAGAAGCTGAAATAGTGACAGTTTGTGTTGCTGGGGATATTTCTGAGACGCAGTTGCTGTTTACTGTGTTTCTATTTCCAATCAAGCTGCAAAGTCCACCCATAAAACATGAGGAGGCATTTCTTTGGGTGTGGGACAGTGCAACACACACACACAGGGAGGACCAGCTCTTCAGCTGCTCCACCAAAATACCCTTAGCCTGATCTGCAGCACAGTATTTGGCCCATGAAGAAGAAAACTATAGCCAAAGTCCCCAGTTACAAAGCTTCTCTCAGTATATATTTATGCACAAAGCTCAAATAATTTAATACCACGCCTCACTAATCATGTGAATGCACAATTCTTGCAGGGGCAAATGGTTCTTTTATCTCGTGCACCTCTTGCTCTTGGCTGGAAAAGGTGCCTCAGAATCTTACTGGCACTTTTAAAGGTGGCACCTACCTATCTGTGGCATATACAATCCAATGTAGGCCCCCCAGGACGGATTAACCCACCCTACAAGGAGTCAAAAACTAGTCCTAACGATGGCAAAGCACGGCACATGGCCAATTGGATAACTTCACTCCACTTCAGAGGGAAATTAAATGATACATACTGCAGTATGTTCTCCTTGTTACACTCCTGTTACCCTGTTAATGCTAATGATTGCAAAATGTAAGAAAAATGCTACAAACACATAAAACAAAGGAAGATCGGACAAGAATATGAAAAAGCATATGCAACGAGATCTAAAGAACATTTCAACATAACACGGTTTTCTTCCCTTTTCCCTTCTTTCCTTAAAAGCAAGAGGCATGCAGAATTGCAAAAACATACCATTTGCCAACGAATGTACTAACGGCAGCTCATGAAAAATAGTGAAATGGAGACCAAAAATTCGAGGCCAGTACAAGTTCATAATATGAACTGGAGATCAGAAAACTGGCTCCTAAAGTAAGAAAAAAAAAGATCAATTCCATTTTTTTTTTGTAAGAAAACCATTTCCTACCAACTTTGAAAACAAGAATGCCTACAGTGATCTGGGCTCTCTGTGATGGTTTTGGCTTGGCTCCCTTGCCCCTCCTCAGCTGCATGGCCAAATGTGAGTCTAACCATGAGGTTCAGAGAGTTGTGCTCTTCCTTAACCTTCCACTTCATGCTTCCAAGTTTTAGACAGCAGTAAAACCACCTTTCAGAAATTTCCCTTCTTCTTCATTACTTCTAAGGTGAGAGTTTACATTTCAATCCATATCTGTGATGCCAGACTACTGCAGAAGCACAACACTGAGTTAATATCCCGGGGTTTCGCCTTTTTCTACTTTTCCTTGTTTTTTTTACTTATTTTTTAGAACCATTATAAGAGCAGCTCAATGGCTCCGAAAGTGCCCTAAGCTCTGGCCCGAATTTTGATGCCTAGATGCAAAATGAAATACAGAGGTGATCTCTTGGATGCAAAATTTGCGACGGCAACTTGAAACCGTCCGTTGTGGTGGGGCAGCATCATGACTAATTATTACCTTCATTAAACACCCAGTGACAAGTCCATGCTGTCACCACATCCCACCAACGCTCGTGAGTATGAAGAGAGATGGGGTGAGAACCGAAAGCGCCCTGACTGCTCCTGAAAAACTGTCCTCCTTCCAACCAGCTGCTCTTCCAAGCCACAGGATGCTTTCCAGCGTGGTTATGAGCTCCACCTCAGTCTGGGCTGGTCAAGATGAATCTTGCCTTTGAGCAAGCAAGAAAAATTCACAAGGGAGAAAATCAGATTTGGAAACTTAAACGTTTTGTAATCTCCTGCCATGCAATTTGGCTTGCAGGCAAACTTCCAACCCTTTCAATAGCAAACAAACAGACAAATACACTGTCTTCTACTATCTCCTGGTGTATTAAGGCCAGAATGTGATGTGATACCACACACATTTTAAAAGCTGTACAAGCAGAAGGGAGTGATGCACCCATGCATGGTGGTAGAGGAGACAGCAAACATACCACATGGACTCAAACAGAGCCAAAATAACCACTTTTGTTACGTGAATTTATCCTCTCCTGCTTTCTTCCCAAACTGGCCATGGCTCTCCTGGCACAAGGAGCACCTGGGTGATCGGTGGTGCTGCTGCTGCTGAGGTGGCTCCCTGCATCAGGAGGGCCTGGAGCATCCAGCCTTTGGGCAAAAAAGGGCACGAGACAAGGAAAAAAAGAAACACCATCAAAGACAACCAGCAGTGCTGAGCATACACTCAGCTCTGGGTATGACCGGGTTATTGCACTGCTCTTATCAGCTCGCTCGAGTTCAAGGTCAGCCTTGATGCACTTACTGAAAACTGACACTGCCTGTGTCCTGCAGTCAGCACGGCTTCAAACCAAGGCTCCCAATTATTAACAGTTATTTTGTTTATTATTGCGGGGCCTCAGGACAAACAAAAAAGGAGCCCCATTGTGCTCAGTGCCATACAGAAATGCTTAATTAGCCTCTTCATAGGTTGTTCCCTTCAGCTTCTTTTAAACAAGATATTTTCAAATATAAATAAATTCAAATTTCAGAATTCCAGAAATCTCTTCCCTGAAATTTATGTCTGTATATAACTAATGCGGATTTGCCTTCCCAAATTTCAGCTGTACACCAAACACTGCACTACTTTGTTTACTTTAAGAAAAAATTATATTCTAAAATATTGGTCCTTGGGATGTAAACAGATTTTTGTCATTCATTTAAGGGTTGAATTTGAACTCAAATTTTCTCTAAACTATGTGAAAGTTGCAAAATCATTGGTTTTCTGTTGTTTCTCTCCTCCAACTACAGTATTTATACATCAACAACATAAATGACAAATGTAGAGGAATATTCACAAATCAGAAAAACAAATTAAGAGCTGAGTTTTTTACTCAATAAAAACTGATCTGTGAAATGTGAAGCCATGCTGCAATCTCATGAGTTCAGCAGAATAATGAAACCAGCTCATAGCTAGATAAGAGGAGTACCAACACTGTCATAGTAGTAAATGCAGGAAAACATGAACAAAATTTGTGAAGGAAAAGACCTTAGACTTCCCACTTTCTCTGGAGGCATCTGGTCATGTACATTCTTAAAGATGCCAAAGCAGCTGGATCACTCGTCCAACCTCCCATTCCAGCACTTGAGAGTGCTCTTAATGCTTGCTAAATTCAAAAGGTGAAAGAAGAAAGTGAGACAAGAGGAAGGCAGCCCATCCTTCCAAGAGCCATTCACCCACAGTATCCAATCTCCCCAGTTTGTCAGCAGAGAGATCCCAAGGATCAGACCATCACTTGAAAGCATTTTACGACCATTTTCAAATGCAAATACTTTCTGTTGCATCTCCACTTTGCTCAGACTTGTACCAATAATTTAGAGGTCACCAGCTATTACATCTTATTATCCAACCCTTCAGACTCTGCTTTCTTTCTTTTTACTCTTGCTATTCACTGATGTTTCCATTCACCTTTGAAGATGCCTATTTAATTTAGCTGGGTTTTCAGACCACACTTTGGATTACATTTCCCACAAGCTTATTCCAGCAATTTCTTGGCAATAAATGATATTTGGATACCCCACAGAAACCCCACATCAAATATTGATTACTGTTATTTCCATTACCAGAGGCTAAACCAGTTAGGTCCTAAGGGCAAATTAAAGAGCTTGCTTCCATGTTCCGGTCCTTTAGAGGAAGGATGTAACTATTCTCCGTAACAAGGAAGATGCTGACACAAAAGCAAGTAATTGCCCTAAAAACGGTTCCTTCTCTGGCATGGTTAAATAAAGAAAATATAGTAAACTACTTTGCATGCAGAGGATAAAATCAATATAGTTTCCATTCAGGCAATAAAAATTATAGCACATTGCTTGGGATACACAGATACTCTTCATTTAAGGTGGAGTTTCCAGAATTCCCACCTCTGCAGTATGCACCTCTCTATAAGCACTCAGCAATCTCTGCTTGACATTAGTACTAAACAATATTCATTAAGAGCATAACACTAAAGTGCAACATGTAAGTAAATCAAACTCTCAATGCTCTATTTTACAAATTTCATGGGCCACTGGGGATAATTAAAAGGGTAATTATACAAAGTTGGTGCAGTTTTGAGACTCAAATGACATTTTCTGCTTTAAAGCACTTGATAATCTGGTGTTTTTCTACTAAGACAGTCTTCTTGTAGTCTGATGGTCAAATAGCATAAACAAACAAGAATTGTTTTTAAGGTATTTCAATTCTTTTTTCTCTCCCTCTCTCCCCACACTGCTTTTCTTGATCAATAACACTCACTAGTTATTCCTAAAAGCCCCATATTATCAAGAGAAGCACAACCTTTGGAAAAAAAAAAAAATCCCTGATCACCATAAAATTACACTGAGCCTCAAGTCTGGTTTAAACTGTCGCTCTGAACAAAAATGGCATTGCTTTGGGTGTTTACAGCGCTGGAGCACTGTTTGGTTTGTCACTGTGTTTAACCACTGCTCTAAAGCCAGCAAAGTACATTACTGGTAGTAACAGCTCATGAAAAATACAGCGAAGAAACTGCTAGTGGCAGAAGCATTTAACTTTCTTGTTAGCAGCCTCCCCCATGTGGCACTTTAGCACCAGCAAGTTGTTTATTATGTTCTGTGCCAGGCAAAACTGATTAAATGGGGCTCTTAAGAATCAAAGCGTTATAAATTCATGGAAATACAGCAAGCAATAAATTCCATGGAATTAAAAGCTTACTAGTGCTATTAGCATTTCAGGGTGTTTGCATTGTTAATAGTGATGTTCAAAAATGATGTTCCTATAAGACAAGGCAAACCAACACAACATATGCTTTAGCTGCTACATTTTTATACCATGTCATCATTAATGGCTTTTTTTTTTCCCCCAAAAAAACTTAAAAACCTCATTAATGTGTTAAGGAGAAAACTGAACCAAAGGTCTACAGACCAAGGATTTACATCCCTAGTTAAAGAAAAGCATTATGGAGGAAACATAACACTGTTGTGACTCTGTGGAAGAGCAGGAGATGGATTCCCCGGAGCAGAGCTGGGGAGAGGGAGAAGGGGTGAGCCAGGGTGACTTTGGTGACACTACAGGGACACGGTACAACACAGCTTGCTAACAATTTAGTAAGTAAATTCGATGCATAGTAATTCATAATACCAAAAAGAAAGGGCAATGTAGTCTGACCTAGTGGTCAGTAAATCTGTCAACAGCTCTCCAAAGAGGCATCTTTACTCCGGGTCGCTCCATCATCATTCCATGGGAATGACTCTGCTGGCAGGTGACTAACTTCTCCATCATTACTGCAGAGCTCCATGTGAAACACGAGCCCAAGCTGGGATGAGGCCTTCCCTTATGCCCATCTGTTTGCAGGTAGCTGATAACTTTGTAAATGGAATTCCTTTCAAGCGGAAACTTGTAAAGAAACTGCTTTAGGTGTGTGGCTGAGCAGGAGAGGAATGGGACACTTTTCCAAAATGGCAAAAAAAAAAAAAAGGCCTTGCAGGGTTTGTTTGGTTTGTTGTCGGGTTTTTGGGGAGTTTTTTGCTTTGGGTTTGGTTTGGGTTTTTTTTTTTTAAAGGAACACTTTGTACCTTTCTGAGCTGCCTGAGCACACAGCAGCCAGATAACCTAACCTGCAATGTCCCTCTGGAGGGCAAGGGGCAAATCTGGCTCTCGTTGCAGACAGGAAAATCAAATCACTGCCTTGCTGCCACAGTTAAGGTCTGCCATAGGATAAAGAGCGTATTCTGGATGGTACATCATGCACGGCTGGCAGTGTGCAAAGTCAAAAAAAATCCCAAGAAGGCTTTGTCCAGAACAAACAGTCCCCATGCCATGGAGTGAGTCAGTTGCAGGGGTAGGAAATGAACCCCAAATCCTGTCTCGTAGGCTCAAGCTCTGTGCAATGGACACATTAACAATGAAAACCGTCTCCCAAGATTTAGGGGGTTGACACTTTTGTTTGCCTCAAGCAAAACAAAACAAAGCAGTAGGTTTTTAACTGCTCAGAGGCAGTTGTGTTTTTGATGTATGCATGTCCTGGCAGTCACACATCTGCATCGGGAGAGAAATAGCCCAGTTTTTTTGGCAGTTATTTAGTCCTTTTCATCTGAAAGTTGAAAATGCACCACCGGTGAACCTTCGCGGCTCTGGGTTCTGCATATAAAAAGCAGCTGCTGAATACATGCAGGGAGTGAGGGCTTTTTCTTAATGTTTGAACAGTTCCAAGTTCAAACCCATTAAAGTCCAGGTCACACCGGGATCATGTCACTGTTAATGCATCCAGTTACATGCTGAGGGAAACCCAATATAAAACTATGATAAACTCTAGTTCTCCTGCAGAGACACTCTAAGGTCTTGGCCAGATGATGCCACAGATCACTCTTCATGGGCGGTGACCAGACAGGATGTCAATGTCAGAGGACAAGTCTCTTTACAGATGTTTTTAAAGAAGTCTCCTCAAATGCCCACAAAGCTTGTTGGGGCCTTTTCCCTCCCCTCCTCCTGGGGAGGAACTTACAGTCCCACTGATGTTTTCTCCTACACATCACAGGTTCCCACACAACCTCCACAGCAGCCCACCCACTGCTGTGCTTCACGATGAACACCTCTAACTCCATGCTCCTTCTTTTGGGGGCAGATCCTCTCTGCAGGTGGACACGGCCACACTTGTTCTTGGGGACTTCACACTCAGGAAGGGCAGCAGCAGGGGAGCAGGAGACTTGGGACGGCTACAGCCCCTGCCGTTCACGGAGGCACTCTGGTGTCTGCCCTCTGCAGACACCTGGTCTCTCATCCTACAGCTGATGCAGCCCTACTCTCTGGCTAAGAGGACAACTGGCAGCTTCTGGCAGGGCAACCTCCAAGACAGGTTCCTCCAGCGATGGAGTACAAGTGACACTGGGACGCAGCGGACGTAGCACAGCGCCACAGCACAGCCCTGCCCACCCGGGAATCCCTGCAGGACTGCAGCATCAGCTTCAAACACTGCTGGGTCTAGGAAAACCAAACTATTTACCCAGCTCCTCTCTAAGCTTTCTGTGCTGGGAAAGGAGGAAAAGGACTTTACTGGACTTTTGCACATTATCAAGTATCTAGAAAATCCGGCGGCTGATCTGGATGTATTTCAAGGCGAGTTAACCATGGCAGCTTATGGAGCAGCACTGCTCCAGCTGGCCTGCAGATCATGAACACAGGACACACTGGTTGCACAAGTTTTGGGAGATTTAGTGTGCACACACTATACACATGGGATTTACAGCATGCACATGTTGGATTTGCACTGCTCTTCACACGGTTTTCTGAAACTTATTGCAGGGTTAAGAAACTGAAAAGAATCGTGAATGGTCTCAGAGATTCAAGATGTGTAATTTTTTTTTTTAAATAGTAACTTTCTTAGTAAAATTCAAATTATCTTTTAAAAAATTGCCTTGTGCATTTGAGTCTCATTGAGGAGAAACTTAAAAAGCCAGTCTGCATTTTTAAACTATACTCTCTCAGATATTAAACATTCCAAAGTAGAACAGGCCAGATTTTCCTTTTAATTACACGAGTAAAAATCAAGGTAATTCTTTCAATTTTAACTAATATTTTGTCTAATTAGTATCTTTTTTTTTCCTCCCAAAACATGTATTTATCTGCTGTGAAATCAAAGGCACAAATGAATTGGTTTAACGATAGCAGAGAGAGTAAATAACAAGTTTGGAACCTTGCAGCCTTACCCTGGCAATTTGTCTCATATAATTGACTCAGCAGACATGCTTACAATTTCTTACAACTTTTACAAGACCTCCTGTGGGCTTATTTTAACGTTCTCCAAAACTGAGCTCAAAGCTTTGGACTCTCTAAGAAAGTAACACCAAAAGCAATTATCTTTGTCTCCTTAAAACAAAAGGAAACAAACAATAAAAGCACATTTTTCTTGCTGGACATTGGATCTTGAAGAGAAACAAAGATGCCAATGAATTTTTACTTTTTCAGAGACAATTCTTCGGTTCTTTACCAATAATAACATTTTCAATAATGTTCAATTTGCATTCAATAAGTCTTTAGAAGCAAAATTTTCCCAATAAAATTCCCTTTCCCAATTACTGAAATGAAATTTAAATAGAGAAGAGCAACAGCAGTAAAGCAATACAAACCAACTAAAAAGGGGTTAAAAAGTCCCCCACCCCCCAAAGAAAAAGGAAATGCTCTCATTGCCCATATTATTGATTTATGCTGTTGTTGGCTTTTAAATGTAGCACTTTCTATTTCTAAGATCTTTAGAGACAATTACTAATGTCACAATTCTGTGGCCCTGTTCCATTGGTGGAAGTGCCCCAGGAGCAGGAAATGCTGTGCCCTTCCACAGACATTTCCTTCCAGTGCTGGGATCCACAAACCCTTAATAAGTCAGAGGATTAGATGAAACACTTGTATTACAGCTAATATAGATAAACACAGGGGCTATCAAAACTAACAAAAAGGGTATGACAAGAGAAGGAAGTGGACCTATTAATCAAAAGATGCCAATTTACTTTTTTTTTTTTAAAAGGGGGGTAACAATTCTACTCTTAAAAAGAAATCATACTTCAACAAAATCTATTTTGAAAACCCATATTATAAACTATGGATATTAAAGGTTTGCAATGGAAATGACGTCAGAGTCTTAGTTACAAATGTCCAAATGTTTGTGCTACCCTACTAAGAAAATAAACAGTGAGCTCAGCATCAGAAATGACCCGTTTGAGCGATTAAGCAATATTACGCAAAACACACTGAAAAGTATAGGGCCAGCAGAGGTGGGAGAGTCACAAATTAAAATTCACAGATTGCACTGGGAGAAACACTGAACAATTAAATATCTCAGAAGTGGAATCTGAAGTTCCTGCCGTTATCTGAGTGAAAAATGCTTTCATATGTTGCAATGAAAAATATGGGCAGGCAATCAGGACCAAAAAAATAACTTCTTTCCCCATTTTTTCCTTCTTTTTTTTAGTGCCCTGGCTCTAGGATGAGCTACCAGATAAAAAGGATGGCCTCCCATAGTGCCCACTGACATCACTGGTCTTGTAACACTTGTAAAACACGGCTGCCATCACTGTACAACAATAACTCACACATCATGGAAGATACACTTCTGATGTGGCAGATGGCAACAAGGCAGTGACCTTACGGATCACCAAATAAAATGCAGAATATGCAATAAGACTCTATTTCTGGAGGAATTTTCTCACCTCTCTAGATTTTATAACATGGGAACGTGCACTGTCTCCAATGTGAGTTTTCCAAAGGCAGGTTCCAAGCCTGCGAGGGGTTCTTGTCCTTGTGCTGAGAGACAGGCATGGCCATGAGACCCCAGCAGAGACAGCACCAGAGTGTTTGGAAGCCCACCAAGCCTATTACAAGCAAGTGAAAAACATCACTGTATCCACTGGCCCAGTAGCATAAGTTGCACAAAGTGTCAGCACGGCTCTGATGAAGAGTCCATTGCCGGCTCCAGAAGGAAGACTTGACACTGGGTATTTCCATCATATTTTGTGTTTGAGACCAAGCCTGAGTTCAGGCTATCTGAATCTCGTAGGTCATGCCTGGGTTCCGGAATAACAAAGACCAATTCTGTTCCTGCCTGTGCCATTCCAAATTCTTTCCTCAGCCAAGCTGTAATAAAATGCAGCATGTCCTGACATATTATCCAGCTTGGTTTTGAAGAACCAGGCCAGAAACTGCACAGTCTGTATCACATGGCGTATTACGAGCTGTTTCCTTGGTGTACCTGTACTGGCAAATATCAGTGCACCCTTTTTGGCTGCTTATTCTACAGTCACAACCTTCACAAGTTGGGCCATTTTCAGTAGATTCATTTGTTTCAATATCTGCACCTGTTTGATCTGTGGGTGCAGATGAGGCCAATCTAGAGGTGTGCATGAACCCCTCAGCCTCGTCCTGCATGTTCTTCAGGGAATTCAAAATTAGTGATGGTACTTTGAATACAGTTTAAGTCATACAAATCAGCACTTGCATTTCACTGAAGATCACATTGAATAGGAGAAACACTGTGGGATTATGCAAAATACTGGCCAAATCTTGCTCACTTTAGTAGTCTTCATGAAGACCAGAAAGATTTGGTCCAAAAGGATCAGATAAGAGGATCAAAACCTGCTACTGACTGTCGTAAAGCAGAGAACCATATTTTTCTATCAACCCACTTGAAGATTTATAAGATATTAAGGAATATTAAGAAGAAGAAAAAGAAGAAAAGCTAAATGGGCCAAAAGAAAACAAAAGAAACATGTTCTCTCGAGATTGCTAATGCTGGCAGACAATAGCACAGAAAGAACTCCTCTGACAGATCTTTGAAGTCTTCAATACAGCAAGCTAGTGGGCCATGTTAATGAGATTTGTTCAGATACTTCTTAAATTATCCCAAAATGTCTTAATCTATTTTCTACATCTTCTTGACCCAATTCCTTCAGAAAAGTCACAGCTTCACACATCTCTGGACTGAACTTTTCATTCAAATATGTAAGGTCTTCAACACACTGTGTTTCCAATGACCCCCACACAGAATTGTCAAGGTTTACCCCAAAACATGCAGGTAATTATATAATTTCTGTTACTAATGATTACAGAAATGCTTTGCACCACACTGTACCTTTGAACCTTGAGAAAAGGTCTGACCTTAAGACCTTCCAGTAACTCAAAATTCTTAACAATTAGGATATTACAACTTCTCCCAACAATCCAGACGTAAATAAATCCAGTCTTAGATGTGATCTGATGGACACTGATCCCAGCTACAGGACTACCATCCCCGCCAGCAAGTGAGCAGCAGGGATCAATGGGGTCGGTCTCCCCAGTCCCTATTTCCTGCTGAGGGTGACACAAGCACTCATGCAAAATGCTCCCAAGTGCAGCTCTATGTAATTTGGGTCCATTGCAGAGAAAATATTGGAGAAGATGTCCAAGAACCAGGTCGTCTGCTCATTCACAGACTTCCTTGTGAATGCACTCAAGTCACGGAATCCATATTCAGAAGTCGCTGCGCATCACATGTTCTAGGGACAGGAGCTGTTTCTGCTCTCTAATACGCTTTGAGACCTTTACGTCCAAAGCAAGAAGAGTCAAGCAGCCAAATTCACTAAGGAAAACATCATCCTACCAACTTCCCATTGCCTGATGCACAAATACTCCTGCCACCTCAAGCCAGTACAGAAAACAGGAGTAAGGACATTGCCAGCGCATCTTCTGGAAGTCACCAGCAAGGAACAGCGCTGGGGAGAAACTGCGTGCGCTGCTGAGCCTTTTGTAAGCAGAAACGTGTCTGAAAAAGTTTGTTTCAGGGTTTTGACTTTTGCCTGCAATGGCCAGCAAAGACATGGCACAGCGACTTGACAGCCTAGTTTGAGAACCATTTCTCTTCCTGATGAAACAAAGTTGGGCAAAAGTAATTCTTTTTTGTCCACTTGTTTTGCACATAGACCAACTACACAATCCATTTTTTTGTATTGAGCTTAGGAGAAAAAGTCCTTCTGATCTTTCTCCTGGCTTGAAAAGAAAGGAGGAGAAAATATACCTATATAAGAAAGTTAAAGCTCAAACACACAGATTTATCTGTTGATCATCTCATTCAGCTGAGTTACAGCGGGCAGCTTCTGGTTTATTATCAATATTTAATCAGCATTTAACTCTGACAAGCACTAAGATTTGAAATTTTAAACTAAGTGCAACTTTGCTAAATCCTTTGTGTTGATTTTTTTTGTTGTTAAAGGTTTTCTAAAGGATTCTATCTTTGCTATCTTAAAAGTCTACATGTGCCTTTTGTTATCAGTAATGTACAATTTTAGTAGCATGTTTTGTACTTTTCAATTTTTCAGCATGCAAGCTATCCCTGATTTACAATGCTCACTGAATGCTGTTTGATTATTGAAAATGCTTTTACTACATTTAAACAAATGACTGCTCCTGGAAAACTAACACTATTGTCCATAATTCTGTAAAAATACATTTCCCCTCCCTTCTCCCCAAATCAAACATTTCAAATTCTTACTTTGAGGAAAAACTGGCATATAATTAGGCATTATGCCTAACAGTGCTAAATAAAGGAGAATGTAAACATCTTAATTCTGAAGGTTTAACCATCAAAGCCCCTTGCTATATCTGTTCTGTTATTTGTGCTTCTGTTCAGAGCTCCTTGAAGCTCACAGAGAAAAAAAGAAAGCAAACAAAACACGCAGAATAAAAATCTATTTTGCCAGCTCTGAGCTGCCTCCCACCCCGCATGCCCCAGGCCAGGCTCGCACGCAGGGCTGGCAGGCCCGGGGCCACGCGGCTGCTCCTCAAGGAGTAGAGTCCTGCTCTGCAACTGCTCTGAGCGGCTTAACCGCTAACTCAGGAGATGGGATTTCACCTGAAATTAAGCTATCAAGCAATTGAGCTCAAACTCAATCAACCAAACCCTTAACCTTCCCTGTTTCAGTGGCACTGCTCTAATTAGGACTCTATCACTATTTCCATTACTATCGCCTAGTCTCATGGTTTATTATCTCGGCAGTTTCAATTCTCGCCCAGTTTAAATTTGACATCCAGTTTCTTGGACCACATATCATTCATTATGGCTTTATTTTATGAAATATGTTGCAAGATTACGGACCAACTCTGCAATAAATAGGTTTTCCCTGAAACCTGCACCCCTCACTGCAGTAGAAGCAGGACAGAGCCAAACCTTCTCTGAGAAACAAGGCCTGACATTAAAGAACACGTCGAACAACTTGTTTTCTATGAAGTTTTAAATTTTGTTGAGCAGTTTGAAAACATATCCTTGAACACACATCCAGCTGCACACGCCAGTGCTGCCCCATGGTTCTCCACTCCTCACTGTCTTCCCACTGAGCCTGGATCAGCTTCTAGGAAACAGAGTTTGGCTGAACTCCGCTTACCAGCTCTGCTCAGGGGTGAGAGTCAATAACCTGAGGAGGTCAGGCTGTAAAATTTAATGGTCTTCTCCAGTGATGTATTCTGTGAATCGCTCAAACTGCTTTCTGCTGAAGGATGAGTGACAGAGGGGATTTGTGGCTGAGTGGTGCAGTGATGGTAGTAGTACAAAATAGATCTGCCTTTGGAGACATGGCCTACAAGCTTCAGGTGAGTCTAAAGGCAGTTTCCTGCATTTAACACCACCAAAATTCCTAATTTTTATGGGTCACATAGCTCATGGCCACACATGAACCGGGAACAAGAGTCACATTAATTCTGAGGCCTCCAGATGCACCTGGGACTTCAAATTTTTCCTGTCTTAACAAAAACTCAGAGGAACAACACTACAGAGCAAGAAACCACTATCTCCTTAAACTGCAGGATCTGCTTCTTCTCCAATAGTTGAAATACATCTAAAACTTGATGGGCTCCACCATAAAAAAAAAAAAAAAAACCAAAAAAAAACCAAATCAGTAATATTCAAATCTTGAAGAGAGGCATATATCATATAACTGACATACACCACTAGCATGGCCAAGGATTGCAATATTCCTTTGAACTTCGTGAATTTCATCCTAACTAAATGGATATTTTTGGCAACAAAGAACTGGGAAAAAAAAATCCCAGATTGTCCTCAGATCTATTTTAATTTAAAACAGAAGAGAACAGGGACATTTTTTCCCCCTTCAAGTACATTTTAATAAAATTAAAAATAAAAATAGCTCTAATTCACTCCAATGCATTTAGTCATTCTGTAAAATTCTAAGTTTAAAATGAAATCACCATTTTATATTCAAACAAGGTCAAGAGAACAGCACTAACGAGCACTGACATCACAGCGAACAGCAGCCACTGCTCAACGCTTACATCAGTGTTGCTTGTTGCTATGGTGCTTAACCGACTATTAATTTCTGAAAGAAGGTGATTATAAAGCAGCCATATGAACCTCAGTCAGATGACACCCTTCAGTACCAAACACTGATCTGCGTTACTCTTCTCTTCTGCAAGTTAATTTTGTGAATCACCACTTTTGTGATGTTAATATTCCTTCCCAGCTTGAAACTTTGGACCAGAAGAGAGGCAAGGAGTTAATTTAGAAGCAAGGGACTTTCATGCTGCTTTAAATAAAAATCATTTTGCAGAGAGTATTTCTTTCCTTTTTGCTGCGTTCCAAAAGACTAAAAAGCATGTGTTTTAACTTTTGCAGTGATAATAAGCAATCAAATTAACAGCTAAATTTTGCTCTCCTGCTCTGCTCAATGTGCTGCTGTAAATCCAGGAGTGTCTCAGCCTGGAATGAAGGAGCACTGAAGCTGACTTGACCACTCCCCAGGGATTTGCCTCAGCAAGGGAACCCTGCCATGGGCTGTGCTGCTGCATCTCCCAGCCCAGCACCCACGGACCATGGAGCTGCCACAAAGACCAGTCAGAGTCTTCTGCCTTCTCATTCCCACACAGGCTCTGCCCAGTTACCGAACAGCCTGCTGAACATGTCTGAAAGCCAAAAGGTGCATCTTTTTGGCCTTGCTCCTCAAATGCAACTGGACACCTGAACCACTGGCTTCCCGGGCAAAATATGAGTTTTAAAGCCCAGCAGTGGCTCCAAAAGCTCCAAACTCAATACTGCAAACTTTATCCATGTTGCCAGAAAAGCCTTTACTTATGCAACTAAGGTACAGTCCTGGGGTTTGCAGGATCAGATCCTTTGTTCAGACATACTTCAGAAACTGTGAAAAACAGTACATTTGTATTTACCTTCTTCAGTTGCTCCTGTAAAGCAATCTTCAGTTACAGCCACCCAAAAAGGTCACTCTTCTTACCCTGCAAAGAAAGGAGGTAACACACGTGACTGCGGGTCAGTGTCAGCAACAACACCCAAAGCATTTTCATTGGCACCACATTTGCAAGTGCAAACATAAATAAAGCAACAAATGGATCTAATCGTGTTTAATGGTGAATGACTTTCAGAGAGAGTTAATAAAAACAATCAAGTCACAGGACTGCTGCTTATCAGTACCAGCTAGTATGAGGTTCTTCAGTTCAGCACAAACAACTTGGTCTTTGGGAGGAAAAAAAGAGAAGCAAAAAACCCCATGGAAATGAGACATCTTTGTTCTCTAACATAAACTTTCTTAATCTTGATGTCTATCAATCTATTTTCAGTTTGAATAATAAATGAGTTCAGTTCTTTGTTTCAGAAATCTGACTGTTGTCTGAATGGGCTCTCTTACTTAAGGCATTTTAAGACCATTTGTAACCACTGCTATTTTATCTTCTGGATCCTTTCTTTTTTCTCATCCTTTTCCATAGAGACACGGTCCTAGATGAGATTTTAGAACTAGCTGCATCTTCCTAATTCAAAAAGTTGTTTACAGTCTTGGGATATCTTCTCATTAAGCATTACCATGAGCATGCCAAGTACGCCAAGGTGGTGAGAGCAGTGGGTATTAAAAGGAGGAATAATTAAAGTGTATCTTTATAAAAAGTAGGAGAGAGAAAACAGCACGTGTAGGGTTTTTTATACCCTGTATATTACTGCATCTTGTGTACTCTCTCTTATGCAAAAGAGTATGTAATCTTTTAAGAAACATGACAATCTGCCACTTTCTGTTCATGTAATTGGGATCAACATATGGTACAAGAGAAAAGAAAAACATTTGTTTATTAATTTAGATCAAGTTACTAACTCAAACCACTAACAGCATTCAGAATTAATTCCACATCAATTGGCCAAATACCTTAACAGAGTAAAATTATAACATAATTTCACTGAAATGTTGATCTTCTGCCGCAGGGGTACAGAGTAATATGTAATATAGACAGAAAGAAAGATGCGATAATTTGGTGACACAGATGACTTCATACGAAACGGAAAGTCAGTGACATGTGGATGTGTAAGACAGAGCTACGTGAAACTCCATTTCATAAAATTCACACAGTGATGTGGAGTTTTGGGGGTGTTTGTGAAACTCACCAAATGGTTAGCTGTGCTATTTACATCACTAGGTGAAGCTTTTTACTGAAGCAGTAAAATATCAACCTCTGGGAAAAATCAGAATCTTCACTAAGTTCTTTCAAAAGAATATGAACTCATTTGCCATTTATTTTGGAAGGAAAAATGTTTTCACAATGAGAATGAGGCATTACTTCTTTACCATTGAAACCTGATTATTTTTAGCTGGGAGAAAAAAAGGTTACCTTGAGATGAAATTAATATTGGTTTTATCTGTTGCTCACTGGCACTTTATTTCATTTTTATTTTTTATGTTTTGAGTGAGAAGCTTTTCACAGTTCTTGTAACGTAGTACCAGAATATCAGGGGCCAAAATTTGTACATGCTTGCTGTATGGGAAAGCGCTGTGTGCTTTGCTGAGGTACACATAGAAGACATTCCTGATTCTGCACTGTAAAGGACATAACACTACTCCATCATAATAGGTCAGGGCTCACCTTCCTGAGAGTATGTAAAACAATACATCTTTTATGTAAAATACATGACCTCCAACATGTGATGTGCTCTTAGATTAGAAACAATAAAGGCTTTTATCCTGCTTTGCTGCAGGGGTTATCTTGGGTTTGACACTTTAAACCTCTTTTCATATTTATCTGTTTTATAAATTTTCTGGGTATTTGGCAGTCAGATCCTTATTTTGGCAGTATTTTGGCAAGCAGACTTCATTTCTACCCTGAGTCTTCATGATAGCAAATGAACCATCTTAAAATGTACTTTTTAAGGAAACTGCTGAAAATTACATATTTGCATAAAATGTGCATTCAGTATCTCTTTGGGCAGTGCTGAAAAAGGCAGGTATCGTTTTCTAAACACGTTTGTCCTGTACATACCAAACACACTCCAAGGCAATCCGGACCAACAATCGGCTGGTGGGAGACCAACGGGGTCTACAGAGGGCTGAGGACAACTCAGCTCTCCTCACAAATTATTCCCTGAACGAAACCCAGACTGCTTTTGATTTCTGGTTATCAAACTCTAGCTATATGTTACCGGGCTTTCAAAAATATGGATAATGTACCATTAAAGTTAAAATGAGCAGCAGAAACAGCTGTTCCCACCTGTGAAAATTTCTCATTAATAGTCTAAAAGTTGAGTATCTCAAAATGTAGAAACACAAATACAGACTTTCCTCCTGAAAATGTTTATACGAGTGAGCGAATTGATGTAGGCAACACACATTCCTTCCATCATGCTGTCTTTAAGATAAACACAAAGTACCATCAACACTGTAAGTGTGTGTGTGGAGCAAACAAAGAAAAAATCCCATCCTACCAAAGCAAGACATTTCGCTACACTCATATTTTCCCCCCAAGGAGATGATTAAAATAGAAAACCAAACCACAAACAAAAATCCACTTTGCAAGCAAGCAGCACTGGTCCTGCTGCCTCATGAGCAGAGGGAAGGTCTGCAAGCACCCTCAACGCCACCTCCAAGGCTCAACTGATACCCCACACAGGGAGCAGTCCACGCAGAACTCTGCCCTGCACAGATTTTACCAGATATTCCTGAAAACGTCAGGTTTGTTTACCAAGTGCCTCAGTTTACCCACCGGCGAGATGGGTGACTGTAACATATTTTTAAATCCCTGGACATAAAGATACTTTTTAAAACAGTGGTTTTTAGCAGGATTTTGGAAAGACAACAATAATCTTAAAAAGATCAAGACCTGAGCCAGTGTCATAACCTCTTTCAACAGAAAGCCCTGCTACTGTCCTGGATCAGGTCCTATCTATCTGGCTGGTACCAAGGGACCAGGCAAAGACCAGAGGCTTTGCCACTGCACCTGCTGTTGGGCTGGACCTTGTAACTCCTCTGATCCCACAACATTTATCTGATTTAGTGATCTCCCCCTTCAGGGCAGCGAGGTCATTCCAGGGAGGCTGCAGGATGGAGCCCTAACTCCAAGTGATCACTGCAAAGCCAAATTTAACCAATAATATAGAGAATACACAGAAACAGAGACCATTGCAGAATGAAAGCCTACTTAAAACTCTAACATTTTTACTAATATCTAAATGAGAACAGCCTTGGGTATAGCCAAAAATAGATTAACCAGGACCTTGATCCCACACAAACTGGCTCTGAGTAATTTTACACAGGAAAGTAGAACACCAGTTGAGCTGCTCCTCTGCTCAGGATTACGCATGTACATTTTTTTTGTCAGTGTCCCAGCCCTGAGAAGCCTACAATTCATTGTAGGAAACCTAAAGCAGCAAAGAAATCTCCCCTTCACTACCTAGAAAGCACGCTTTCATTAAAAATAAAAAAAAAGAGAGAAAACAGACACATGCACCTGATAGCACAAGAAAAAAAATGGTTTTGAAATTAGATTTTATTTTTCTTGTATAAGACCAGCTGAAATGTATTTAATGTGTCTGATTAAAATATTTACTAAAAAGCTTCCTGAAAGTTTTAAAATACCAAAACCTGATCACCAAAATAAGCACTTCTGTGCAGTAATTTCTTCTAAATAAAGTGAACCGTAACCACCTAATACAGCTGTTCCTTTCCCTTCAAAACTCCCTGAGTCACATTCAACTGCACACAGGCTGAAATATGACATATGTCCTACTATTCTCATAATGATTATTATCTTGTCCTATGCAGGAAAAGATGCAATCCGTGATTTTATCAACTGTACATTTGTTAGAGAAAAACACAAATGTTTTTTTATTTGGTATTTTGTTAATTCTGAAAGTACAGGATGTACACTGATTGTGGAGAGCAACATCTGGTACCACGCAGACTCGTGGGCCAGTCCTGCACGCGTTACTTTCCTCACCCAGTGCACTCAGTCGGGTTACTTGCACTAACACAAATCACGTGTAGAACTGCTTTGAGGACAGACAGTAGCTGCCTCTTCAGTTTTGTTGTACCTATTTTATTTCTAAACAGCCATCTAGCAACCTGAAAAAAAATATGAAATTAAATACTTCAAATAATCTGAGAGAGAAATATCTTTTCTGACCACTCTCAAGGTGGCCACTTTTTATCGTGCAGCATACGTTAATTCTCAGGAGGCATGGAACAGGAGATTTTCTATACCAGGAGTCATTACCACCTCCTCAGAAAGTGAAATGCAGGTGAACAGAAACTGTGAGAGACTAAGTGCACTTCTTCCGCCTCGCTTTGAAGAGGGGGAAGTGGATTTGGTACAGGCCAAAACACAGGGATATCAGTGCTCGCTACCTTGCTGCTTCTCAGTGGAAGGAGGGAGCAAATCATACTGTATTTTCATTTTCAGTCATTAGCAGGCTGTTCAGAATATCTGGCTGGTGCTTATTATTTATTCCAAACAGAAATAAAATAAAATAAAAATAAACAGCAGCATGAGGACAAAGCTATGCACAGCACATTTGCTCTTTCAAAACAGTATTACCTTTCAAGTCCACCGTAACCTTGGAAAAGAATAACTCGGTGTAAGGAAAATCTACAAAACTAATCACGATCCATTCCTCCTCCGCTTTTTAACAGCTCTTAGAGGGAACACACGGGTGCAATTCGCAGGCAAGTTGGGAACAGCTCGCTTCCAACACGGGATCTGCACCGCGATCGCTCAGTCCTGCATCTCTGACTGATGGATTGCTTGTGTGCTTCTCATGTGTGACAGCGCTGGCCCTCACCGAATCCATCCCAGGTGAAGGGAACGCACTTCCCAGGAGCCACCCAGCCTGTCAGGTGAGGAGAGGCCATCCCCGAGCCAGATCCCATGTCCCTGAGCCAGATCCCACCTCCCCGAGCCAGGGGCCACCATCTCCCGGAGCCAGAGCCAGCCATCAAACGCCGCCGCCTGGCTCGTATCGCCAGATCTTCCCCGTTTCTTAAAATAACTCCCCGTGCCTCGGTGCCAGCCTTAACCATTTTATGGCTGCGCTACAACTCTCCTGCTGAAGCTTGACCTCTCCGGCGGATGGAGCAGAGCTCTGCCCGTTCCGAGCGGGGCTCCCGTGGCCGCGGGCACCGGGGCCGCTCCCGCAGCGCTGGCCCCGCCGCTGCCCGGCCGGGACCCACCCCGGGGCTCGGGCAAGGCTGGCGCTTCTGCACAACGCCACGTTCCGCACACACACACACCCAGGCCGGGGACACATTGCCCCCCCTGTGCCGTGACCCCGGCGCTGCTCGGGGGCACTTTCCCATCACAGCCCCCCCCCCGCCACCCCCGTCCCGTCCCTTACCTGGCAGGCGAGTGACACTCCTGGTCGTGGTCATGTGAAAATATTTTCGAGGTATCCTTTAACAGCCTTTAAATATTGAAGCCTAAAAACAATATTTGCTGTTTTACCTTTTGAAGCTTTAACAAAAGCTTTGTTTTAGCATTTACCTCGGTGTGCAATAAGAGTTAATAATCAAATCCGTCCCAACCCCCACAAATGTTAAACAAAAAGATAAAAGAAATGCAAATAGCTATTGTCATGGAAAGTTAAAGTACCTGTCTGTATTTTTAAGTGAAAACTATTATCTCTATCAATCAAAATTTAAGAATACAATAGCACTAATCACACGAGGTGCTTTGACTGAGGTACTTTTCCCCATAAAAAGTTTTTTTTTTTTTTTAACTGGTGCATAAAAGTAATACACTTACAATTAGACACGGTATTTGTAATTTTGTTATTAAAAAACCTCAGCAGTCTTATTGTTAATAAATGCCTCAGAGTCTGTAGGCTGATTCGTACCCAAGAAGACCAAAGTCCCTACATATTTTAATAAGGTTGATGAAATTTTATTCAGATTCTCACACTTTCCAACATGTGGTGGAACAGCACACTCTTCTGTTTGAGAGGAGTTACTCAAACGAAGGAAATAGTTAATTGGGAACCAAAACTACTACTTCTGGCCTCACCGCACATTTTCCACATTTCTCCAAGCGCTGTCTGTGCTTCAACCCTCAGCCTCCAAGACGTGCCCTTTGTCGTCTTTTCTTTAATTTTTGATGCGAATTCCCTCCCGTCGGACCCCGACGCTCTCCCAGCCCAGCACACATTACGTATACACTGTGTACATTGTGCAGGCACACCGCACGGATTCTCTCCAAAGTCATTTTTAAAACTAATTTGTCCAGACGGAATCAGAAAGCGAGCTGCGCAGTTAATAAGTGCAGGAGCGAGCGACAGTAATTACGCCTGTACTAAAAGAAAGAGCCCGAGATTAAAATACCTATAAGTAAATAGTTGAGGCAGGATGCCATTATGCAAACTCCGCTCTCGGGGAGGGATGTCTCCCACACTGAGGAGCAATAGGACTGTCATTTTTTCCCCCTGCAATATCAGGTTTCCTACTCCACAGCTCTGGTACTCTGCATCATGGCTAACATCTCTAGTGTGCTATTAATATCAATGAAGAGACGATTCAATTTCCACATAAGAAAAACCTCCCTATTACAGTGCAGACATTCGAGTGAGGACCCTTGCAAAGGAAACAATAAAGACCAGAGGGTTGCTTTTTTCCTCCCCCCACTCCTCCTCCTT
>VZRN01000404.1:3864349-3898736 GCA_013397935.1 Dasyornis broadbenti
CCCCCTCCCCCCCCTTTTTTTTTTTTTTTTTTTTTTTTTTTTTTTTTTGCTGCTTCTTTTGCAGTTCTGCGTTGCTCACTGTTTGAAAGCTTTTAGCTAACAATGGAAGCATTATCTTCAGGACAGTTACAAAACAGGATTTGTTAGTACAAAGAATAATAACACCGAACTCATTCGCCCCCCCCCCACTTCCCCGCCCCGCAAATACCTGCCTATTGCAATATGGCATTTAGTACTTGATTCAAAAGTATATTCCAGAAACACCTGTATTCCTGATCTAATTCCCTGCAACAAACTCCCTCAGCGGACCAGTTTTGCTCAACGAGGTTTGGACAGTTACAAACAGACAAACATTTTATGCATTTATAAAATGGAACAGAAACAAAAGTATCTTTTTCCACCGAGTGCAAACTTACCCATTAATGAGGAAGAAAAAGGCTTAGAGCTCTACAGTAATTCCCAACCAACTGCAGAAAGTTGAGAGTTTGAAAACACTAAAGCACTTTTGACTATCCAGCCTTTCTGTGCTTCAACACTGGCTGCAGTGTAAGGAAGGACTGAAGGTATGTGGTCTAAACACAACAAAAGCCACTGCCTTACTCTAGATTAAATATGCAGGAAGAGGCCCCTTTGCATAAACACAAACACTCAGCAAATGAGTAACTGGCTCAAATCAGACGCCTGCTGTGCATTCTACCTGTCCTGATCTCTGACAAGCTACACAGCTTGTTTAAGGGGATAGGAGCTGCAAAATCAAATCAAATCATAGCACTAAACGCTCTGCTCCTCTGATAGTAAATAACAACAGCACCAACAACTCCACGCCAAACGTTCATTTCTAATCTAAGCATTGCTCTGGCACAGAGCTGAATCGTGTGCTGTGCCCACTTTGGCTCAGCCACCCATCTCACCAGAGCAGAAGAAACACAAGCAAACACCACCTGTAAAATTAATTTTCATTAACTGTACTGAAATCCAATACATTCCTAGCCCGGCCTTTTCTTAACAAGGATTTAAAACTAATACAGAGACTTTTGGTTGAGTTGACAGATTAAACCTGCATTTGCCTTTACTGCCCCTATTTTGTTTACTATGTAAAAGACATTCCAGACACAGACCTATTTTAGCTGTTAGGAATCACCACATAATACACACCTATTTACTAGTTTATTTGGGGAAAAGGAAGACATTTCTGAAGTGTTCCTTAAAAACATTATTTTCAAAATATTGCTCTAATGAAATGACCTCTCCAAACTATATTTACTTCAAAAAAAACAACTAAATTAGAGACTGTGATAACCACCAAACACATCTAAACATTTATTATTATAATTGAATATACATAATTACATACTGTGATTTACTCTTCCTTTTAGAGAAATAAATTATTTTTCAGTCTCGTTTATCCTTCCAGTCCAAAAATAGAATGAAGCAGCATGATTTTAAAGCAATTGGAATTCACCAGTGTCCCTTCCTAACTTAAGGAGTCAAATCACATTGACCTTTATTGTGAATCCTAGCTACATGTTGGTTTTGGTAATTTAATTATTTTTTAATAACTTGCAGTATTAAATGATTGCCATTGAAACACAAATAAGATTATACTCCTCTGCCTTACTCACTGGTGCTTCAGACTACAGCGTAACATGGACAAAACGACTGCGTCCGGCCCCGAAATTTCATTCTGAAAGAGCACTTACACACAGGAAGACACAGGAAGAGTCAGCCTTTAAAAGATGCAACACACATTTACTGGATTCTCAAGCATGTGTCACAGATTATTTCAAAGGATACTGGTTATAACTCACAGTTGTAATGGGGATCGAGCATGTTCAGTTCCACTGAGCACTTGTACGGTACGGAGCGAGTTTTTACTTTTCCTTGGAAAAACTCACCAGGTTAAAGCACAAAAAACATAGATAACATGAGCCAGTAAAGCCTAACAGGATAAAAATCCTCCATGAAAGAATCCTGCGAGAAATTTTAGAGCCCCTGTGTCGTTCACCATTTTTGCATTGAAATGACCTTCCAAATAAGGTGTCAGATAATACGGTTCACATAGATGATACCAATCTAACCTTGATGCAAATAAACCATAGAACAAAATTTAATCAGTATATCACTGTGTAAAAGCCTTTGTCCATCCCAATGGAGCTTCTAATGACTGTTTTGGCAGTTCTGGCTGGTAGTTATGCCTCCCTGCTCATATATATCTCATACTGGTTGAGCAAGCTAATGGAACTGCTGTTAGTGGAATCCAATATTAATACCCTGCATCGTGCAAAACTGGATGCAACTGAATATATTACACAATTACAGGTAGTATCTAATTCCATAGGTATTAGATACTGGTCTCTAAATTAATATTTTAATAGAGAAAGTGATATAAATACCACATTTCAGGTAAGGTATCTATGAACTCTGGATCTGCCACTCTTTCTGCTGTAAGCCTGCTCTACACTCACACTGCACAGACACAGGACCCTGACAAAAATTGGCAGGCAAGCTTTAGATGCTGAGTGACACATACTGATGCACAGAGTCAAAGATGTCATCTTCATGCAAGCTCCACTAGTTATGAGTTTGAGAGAAAAATGAAACAAAAAACCCCCAAAATAAAACAAACAAAAAAAACTAACAAAAAAAAAGGCGGGGGGGAGAGCGGAGCAAGACCTCCAGAAAATAAACAGGGTGTACAGTTTCAAAGGCTACAGACACAGACATTTCATTGTTCAAGCCAATTATCAGTGGAAAATAATAACAACAGATGGATTCAGAGTCACTGACTTTTCATATGCACTTCATCTCTGCACAACAGATGATGAAATGCGAGAGCTATCTCGGAAAGGCAAAACATCTTTCAGTAAAAGAACTATATACTCCAGATGGGGACCTTCTAAGGCAGCTGATTATCTTCTTATAATGTTGTAAGATAGACTTACTAAAACATTTCCAGAACTGATCAGATCGGATGAGCACAATGGCAGCATTATGAGGAATAAGTTGCTCTGGTCTCAGACTTGTGACTGGACTACTCAGAGAGATTTCAATGGGGTCAGAGCTGCCAATCCCACTTTCACATCAAGCACTGGTTCTGAAAAATGGGCCCAAAGCTGCTGCTCTCGGTTTCGGCAAAACATGGGGCTCGGCTTTGTGTGGAGAGGGGATGCAGACATGGGGCCACAGAATCAGCATCAGCGTGAACTGGTCCCAAATAAAAGTTCCACCACCACGAGCAAGGTGAGCCCCCTCACCTTCTGCAAACACACATTTCACACGGGGACACAGGCAGAAGACAAAACATGTTTACAAGCAGGACTGTTTCCACTATAATTGCCAGATGTAGAGGGAACTCATCATCCAGGAGCCTACACCAACGTAAGCTGGGAGTAACCTCATCCAACTAAACGGAGTTACACACCCACAAAAACTGGTGCGAGGCACAAGAAAGACATAAATTCTTTCTCACAAAGCCTTTACAAAAAAACCATCTTTTTATGGGAAATAAAAAATTGCTTTCAAAGGGAAATAACAAACACATGTAAATTTTGGTGGTTCCGGTGATAAGCAGTTCCAACAAATGTCACAAACACCTACCTAGCACAACCTTCTCCCACTCAACCTGAATACCACAAAGTATGTGTTTTTGATCACATGAATCAGGTATGCCACAATCTCAAAACTTAAAATAAAATACGAGTAGCGGAAAAATTAGCTCATTAATCTTTAAGACAACATTTCTTTAATGGAAGAATACTACATAAGTAGCGCATTAAACCGAACTGGTTGCCATTTCCACAGTTTCTTCTTCAAAACACTGCAAGGAAAATCTAAAAAATGGCACTCTCTGTAAATCAATACTGCACACCGAGGGGGAGCGACACACAACACGCACACACTCAACTTGCACCTACTGCTAATTTATTTCACAAGTTACAAAATATTTCTGAAGTAGGGGGCTGTTGGCTTCACAAATGTGAAGGGAAGAGATGAGTTTGTGGGCACAGCATTTCCCCTCTTTGTGAAGTACTTTGTCAAAAGTAAATTCACAGGGGAACATGCGAGTGAAGAGTAAATTTTGCCCAGGGCAGAATTCTGCAACTGCTTTAAGAAGCAAACAAGAACACAAAAGATGTGTAATACAACCATCTGGCTCTACTCATGCTATATCAATAATCCCCAAAATTTATCCCCACCCCCTTAATCAACCCACACTGATGCCACAAAACCAAATGGCATCACTTATGCTTCCTGCCCATCACATTTTGAAATGATATTTAATATGCATACAGTACATATTTGCATGTTAATCAATTTCTTTAAGAAAAAAATATTTTTGCTTCTTTAGCTATTAGTTCTGCTTTTTTCTACTTATTCACACCGGGATCTCTAAAACCACCAAGAAAGTCCTTGTGGTAAAGATACTCTCATATCAACATGGCATCTCAGGTATCAGGATAACGTACAGGTCAAAATTTCAATCTCTTCTTCTCTCTAGTTTTGTGTCACAGTGTGAAAATAGCAGAGGGTGAATAATAACGTGCCAGCAAAATTAGCTGTTCAAGAAACACGGGTAAGCGTTTTGAACTCGAGGTTGGATGCATTTCTAAGCATTACCCTATTTGGGATGCAGGGAAGGAGTGACAGAAGGAAAGCAGGGTATCCTATGTGTCTTTTATTTAGAAGATTTGCACGAAATTTTCAGGCCTCCCCCATCCAGGAGCCAGCCTGCTCATGAAGGAGGAAAATGGGAAACTCCTGGCCACAGATGGAGCACGAGCCTCCGATGTGCTTTGGCTGAGTGCTGCTCTCCCTTCCCACTCCAAGCCTGCTGTGGAAGACCACCTCAGGACAGACAGACAGACAGACAGACAGAAAGCCTGTGTCCAAAGGGTGGTTCCACAATTGTTTGGGGGAGGGATTATTTTCTTGAGGGAAAATCACCCTCGTAACCATCGTGATTCATACCACGAGCACGCAACGTGAAACCAGTACCAAAAACAACACTACAAAGACAGTCTCTCTCTGGCGCTTCACCGACCGTCGGCCACGGCCCCGAGGGCTGACTCAGAGCTCTTCTTCTTAATCGACTTTTCTGCAACAACATACCCCGGCCCAAGCCCTGCCTCTCCCCGTGCCTGGTGCTGCCCAGGGGACGCGGCACGGCAGGGATGGTGCCCCACGGCCCTGCTGTAACACGAACAGATGGCTGCTACACAGAGCAGGAGAAATACAAGCTCTGAGCACTCATGGCATAGGTGGAAATGTTTTTCAGTTATTTTCTTTGGAAATAAGCATACATATAGCAGTTATGTCTGCTCCCTCATCCAGACTACCAACCTGAGATCACAAACACTTTGTTAATTTTTTTTTTTTTTTTTTTTTTTTTTTAATTCCCTTTTTTGTTCCTTTTTTTATTTTTTTTTTTTTTTTTTTTTTTTTTAAATCCACTTTTGGATCGCTTCTGCTGTTTCTTCAGCTCGACTTGTACGGTCTCTTTGTAAGAATTGAAAACAGTCTCCCACAAACACAGGAATGGGCAAATGGTTTAGAGAGCTAATCCACACCTGGGCTACGTAAAAGGGGCTCATATTTTCCAAACAGAAACACAACCCCTTTTATATATGAACCAGATTTGGATCCAAACGCTAAACCCTTCACCACATCCTACGTGGGGCTCTGAAATGGTCACGGGGAGCAGTGGTGGGTGGTGGCTGCACTGATGGCAGCTACAGATGAGGAGTCACCACGTCCTTGGACTTGGATGCAAAGAGCAGACCCATCCTTGCTTACACCACGGTGATCGCAGGGTAATCCCCATCCTGCACACGCCTCTTACAGAAGAATCTGGCCCTGTCTTGATACTCTTGTTAGAAAAATGAAGGCTGTGACAAAAAATAGCTGAGAACTACATCTTGCCGATGCCAAAATACAATAATAACATGTTCAAAGATTTAATTTAGAAGACTACAAAGTCTAGCTCATACATCATAACACCTTGAAATAACACTTTAAGGTCAAATCCTGTGCATTTTTGGAAACCACCAAAACATAATGAAGTTTTACTTAAACACAGCATTTACATTTATAACGCATTTCAGATTCTTCAAGTAAGCTAGACCACATGCTAGGAAAATGTACTTCCCACAACATACAAATTAAGTCATGTACAGCCTTCCCTCCGCAGGCTGAACAGCCACCGGCACAAATGGAAGTCCTGTGTATGGATCAAAGGCAGCATGTGGACCTCAGAACATGATTTTTTATATTTTGTTTTTAATTGGCAAAACATCAAATCCCACTAGTAGTTTATTTTTGTTGCCTTCCTTGCCCCTTTTCTACCTCTCCCACTTATTTCACAACGGAACGTTTTTAAACCACCAGAAATCTTTGTGGCAAAGATGATGTCATACTGACACAAGATCAGGTGTGAGGTATGGTATGAATAAATACTTATCCGCAAACACTTTTAATTTTCAATGGTTGGGCATCAAGAGACAAAGAAGTTCTTATGCAGACATACTAGTTGAGGATTTCATTTCGAGTGGTCTGCATTTAAAAGAGCAGAACAACACATAGTGCAAGCCCAGCAGGGAAAAAAAAAAAAAAAACCACCACAAAAAACCAAAACCCCTTGTACCTTCCTTCATGTTTTCGGAAAAGCAATGCACAGCTCTGCTCTTCACAGTAATAAATATACAGTGCTTGATTACTTTGTCTTCTAAGTCACCGATACCATACAGGACTATTGTCCTTTATGCACTGGCAATAAAAACTCTCCCTATGAAAATAAATATGTATTTTAGAGTAATCAAGCAGGAACTAATTTTGTACTTTTTCGCAAGTAGCCATTTACTTTGGCACTGAATGGTAATGTGTAGCAGAGAACGCAGTATATGCTTTAACCCAAGAAAAATTAGACTTGAAAATTAATACACAGTGAAAGGCAAATTTAAAGCAGCTTTCTTGTGTTCTGACATAAGAATATAAAAATGACATGAGCAACTAAAGATTAGTTTACATACTTTTCAATCACAGCTGCCGCTCAGTAACCACAATACCTTTAAAATGACATTCCACCGAAACAGATACAGTTTGGCTGCAACAGCAGCAAGACACAGTTAACATGAAATTAAAAGGGCATTTTTTATTTACACAAATTGTACAGCACTGAGCCCCAGCACAATTACAATGGAAAGATTTTTAGCATGATTAATTTGGAAATAATCTAGTGATAAATAGAGTGCATTGCAAGTGATTCTGCCGAGCAAATTTTTATCACCAGCCTTAGATGTCAAAACACAGTTTCAGGGACAGAGAAAGAACGAGTCACATCTTCTTGGTTAATATTTAATTGGGTGCTAAAGATTCCTCTTAAGGACCTCTGAACCATCACTGACAGCCCCACAAGATGTCCCTGTCTGTGAAACAGATACCAACCCTTTCTGTATAAACTAAAATAACATTAAATTTAATCAAACCATTCAATTAATGAATCACTTCAGTGGACATTGCAGCCCAAGTCCTGTTTAATTACATAATTTTAAAAATATTTGCACACTGCAACCACTAAGATTGGCTCCGAGGTTTCATAATACACACTTAACACTTGAGTTGGAGAACAAATTTATTTAATAAATGCAGAGCTAAGTACAATAATGCCACTCCACTCAAACTGCAAAAATCACTTAGCATCTCCTGCGAGAAAAAGCAAATAAACTTTTTCCCTATTTAAATGCACGTCCCTGCTATCACCGGCTCTGGCAGAAGCCACCCCCTTTCTGCCCTTGTCCCTGCAGTCATTGGGATGCCCAAGCCCAGGAAGGGGTTGCAGAGCTGGTGTGCCCCCATGGCACAGAGCATCCCTCTGCTCCACCTTCACATGGACTCCCGGGCCTCCCTCTCCTTGCCCTCTGCCTCCATCCTTTCCTCCTCACTTTTCCCTCTATTTCTCCCCATGTTCCTTTCTGCCCCTTGTTCCCTGCTGTTTGTTGGTGCTCCAGCTCCCCTAACTCCCATCTTGAGCTCCTGCCCTGAGTTTCCTATACCTGCTCTCTTTCTCACTGCCATCTGAGAAAGCTGAGGTGAAAAATGCTAGCTGGGAAAAAATCCCACAACAAACAGGACAGAGGGAAGAGCTGGGGAGGAGAGCAGGGAAGGAAAGCAGTTTAGTAAGGCCAAGCAGAACTACACAATTTCCAACGACAGCAAAAGATGCTCCAGAGCACTGGGATGAAAAATAAAAGCTATGGACCAAGTGTATTATGTGAAGCAGGATTCAGGTTCTGGAATGGGTGTAACGCCTGTATTCGCAGAAAAACCCCATGTATCCAAAGAAACCCACGTTACTGCCATATATAACTAGGTGTGACAACTTGGGAGAGGTTGAAATACATATGGACCAAGCGGTGGCCTTAAATGAAGGGGAAAAAAAGCAAAGCTAAGGGTTTGTCACAGCTTGGAGACACAGCTGTGTGCACTCGTACAGACTTTGCATTCATTCATATAGAGCACAGCTTTCAGGTCCTGTGGTTCCAGCACGATTTTTGGACGAAAGTTGAGACTCAAAAATAAATAAGTCTATATTTGGCCTGCCCTGGATTCGAGACACTCTCAATAGTACTTTGCATAGAAACAATCTGAATTAATACAGGCTAAGTTTTCGAGATTATAATATTCTTTACCAAGCCAATGGATGCACCTCTAAAATTCACTGCCCTGACAAATAGTAGAGCTCTTGAAAGTCTGCTTGTATTAGTTTTATGGATCTATTCTACTGCTTAAATCAGGTCTCATTAAAATTACCATCCACACAAGTTCTCCCACTGGGAAATCTACATGCCAGAGCTACTCCAGTTCCGCAGGCACTGCTCGGAGGGGGTTGCATATTGCAAAATAGCTGCGGACATGGCGGGGGGAGGACAGGGAGAAGAACAAGAGGACTTCAGGACAGCAAACAAGTGACTGATTTTAACTGCTGCAACTTTTGCTCAGGTGGTGCAACTGCATGCATGAAAAGAAACGCCAGAAATGAAAACCAGGGTGGGATGGTGTAAAAAGTGCCCCTCGGAAAGACAGATCCGGCCTCAAATATCCATTTTAGTGTCGGAATGGCAGGCTAAATATGCAAACATTGCACCTGACAACTTACACTAAAGCATATGATCTGCACACTGCCCCTTCAGTTTAATTTTTAATAGTAACAGTACTTAAATCTCAGCATTAATGTATTAATGTTCAAATGAATACAATTAAAGGCATCTCTGTTTTCTTCAGTGCTAATGACCTGGAAGATCTTTCTCTCCTTCACATTTGTGGGGATTGTTACAAATATATTCTGTAGCCGTTGTTTTGGCAAAGAAGCAAAAACCTTTGCCTTTTAAATATAAAGTAACGGGAATAATGAATAATATATCTTCTGATTTTTGTTCTGCCATGATATATATATAATGATATATAAAATGTTCATTTATTATTATCACACATCCTAGGGAGAAGACATGCAAAATTACTTTTTTTTTTTGTCTTATAAGGGTCATTTATCATACGGAACATCCTCCAAATAGGTAGTCCTAAAAATCTCAATTTACAAAGACATTTTTTAAAGCTGAATTCTTCAAACAGGGCTACTCTCTTGATGGTTAAAATAAAAACTTTATGATACTAAAATAGCTGGATTTAAGGAGGGAAAATGCTCTGCATTTTGTTTTAGAAGATCCTGCTCCAACAAATTTATGTCTGCCTATTATTTTTACCTAAACCTTCCCATATTTATTAGTAACAAAAGCACTGCATGACCCTCTTTAGGCCAAATTCAGAAAAGAAAAGCATTTACTAAAAGAGCATTAATTTTTATCTTAGCATCTGTGATCTTTGGGTGGGGAAAGGAAACACCATAAAGAACGAAGTCTGTATATACAAACTATCAGTCATATTTTAACACTTACGCAGAATAATGCAAAGCTTTATTTCTTTTTGATGTTAGCAAGCTTTTCCTTTTTTTTTTTTTTTTTTTGCATTCCATTTTTCAATATGTAAAATGACAAAATGCAAAAAAACAACAAAAACATGAAAATGTGCTTGTTAGGGCTGGCCTAGTTTTTTGAAACACGCACAAAAAGAAAACCCACTCATACGATCTTATTTTAATATGTAATAGAAGAATCTGGCAAACATTAGCCAGAATAAGTCTAGCCAGCGAATGCAGACTAACATATGAGTCTGCTGCTGCAAGGCAAAAGGGAAATTTGATCTTGTTCTTCCAACACAGAAGAGCAGCATCTTCCACCTGAAGAGCAGCAGTGCAGGAGCCCAGGCAAACATCAGCTCCTTGCTGCTCACACCAACACCTCTCCTCCTTCTTGGCTGGCAATTTCTAAACAAACTCCTCTCAGCTCTCCCATCTCCTGTCTTTCCTCAAGAGTAAATGTGTGTCTTACCCCCAGAGCAGTGGCTGTGCTCACACCTGCACTGGCCATTGTCATTCTTGGGAAGCAAGACCCAGCAGAACCCCGCAAAGAGGCAGAATGCTCTTTTCACAAAATTTCTTTGTGCCCAAAAATCTGCTCCAAGCCATGCAGCTTTGCAGCGGTACCCAGAGAAGGAGTCAGACATAAAACTACCTCTAAGGGAAAAGAAAAGAAATAAAGAGATGATCAAGAAAGAAAAAGGGAATGGGAGAGCTGGAGTCAGCACAGCTAAAGACTCTGATGAGGAGGGAGGTGGAGGTGGAGGACAACTACAAAGCACTTAATTATAAACCTAAAAATGTTCGAAAACCAATCTCACGCTAACGATTTGCGTATTTTGGGATTACCTACGGATGAGGAAGGTTCAGCTTAATCAGCTATCTGTGCAAATGGATCCCCAGTGTGCCAGAGCTGAACTCAGTGGACAATCCCTTTAAGAGTGGAAAGAGCACACGAAACGCCCTTGAGAAACATGGCTAATGCCACAAACACCGAGGAAACAACCGTTAATAAATTCTTCCATTTTCAGGCATAGAAGGCAAAGGGTAAATGTTGAAAGAAGCAGAAGATGGGAAGGGCATGGCTAGGCTTTATAAGAAGTCCATTTCATGTGTGACTTATTCCTGAGGCAGGTCTCCTCAGATTAAAACCATTATTTTTAACCCACTAAAAAAAGCCTCCCAAGAGGGAAACAACTACATCTCTTCTTTAAGTCACCTAAATTTAAGATCTCTCTCAATCTTTCAAGATAGGAGACAACAGAAGAAAAGTCTATAAATACAGAGAATAGAGAGTCTTCATAAAAAGAAAAATAGCGCTAAAAGTATCTATAAAAAAAAGGTTGCAAAATGTGTGAATTCGGGTATTAGAGGCATTTTGTAAAACTCAAGTTAGGACTTCCCCTTTTTGATCAGTGCCATCCCACAGGACAGAAGCTGCTCCCACATCCAACCATGCAATGCTGGAGATTCACTTGCCCTCTCTCTAGCTTGTATTTACCCAGGAAACACACTGTGGGCCAGTGTGTATGGAGAAAGTCACTAGCAAAAATAAATTGGGGGTGCAGAATTCTCCAAAGCCAGGTTACACACCGAGACACACGTGAGTTTGACAACTGCTGGAAGAGCAGATCTCAACCTGCCACCTGTTAGGCACAGTCCACAGCGGGCACTGCTGGGATGCAGGGTCAGGAGAAGGTGCATGTGGTGGGACAAGACCCGAGGAGCTCTGCACTGCTGCCATTATCAGCTGTAAGCAGCCACTCAGACTCCAAAGACCACCAACAATACTGCAGGGCCCGATCCTATCCGAATCTTACCCTTCCTTACCACTCAGAACACATTTGGCACCACTGGCAGAGGACTCTGGAGCATCCCCGCTGTCCCCCAAGGACCAGGCCAGGCTTCAGAGACCACCCCACACCGACTCCTCTCCTACCTGGGTCTGATCCAGGCGCTCACACAGCGCACTCGTACATTTTATTCTCTCTCTCCCTGAAGCTTTGGCAACTGAAATCTATTATGATATCAAAAGGTAGCTGACAACATAAAATGTATCCCGCTGAGTTGATGCCGCACGCTGCTAAATTTACAACAACATAAGTATCATAAAAATTATAAGAACTGCAAATTAACCACTGATTTTTTAGTTCAGTGACATAAATAACAGTAAAGATCTGGAAAACTTCCAAACATCTTTACAACTGTTTAATTTGTCAAAATCTATCAAGTGTATTTCAACCACAAACCTGTCCTCTGCAGTGCATTAGTTTTCACATACTTATGCTGGCATCAAAGGCAGCAAAAATAAAGCTTCTGTAATTACTGTATTCTGATGCACCTTTCCAGTCATGCTTTTATTTCTGCTTTTCTTCCTCTGTACTTTTCTGTTGACACTGACAGTCAGCAATGTTTTAAAAACATTCACACTAAAAAAAGACAAAAAATCTCTACTGCTGTACACTCCTCCCAGGTTTGCCTGGGATACTCAAGGCAGCACATCACTTTGTTTGCCCATTGGAGTGGTTTTCCACTCACGTGCTGCGCGTTCCTCGCGACGCTTGCGTCAGCAAACCCTTTTATTTACTCCTTTATTTGTGCACCAAGCTCTGCGAATGCAAAGCCACCTTTCTGACAGCTGCAAGAGAGCAGGCAAAGATCAACAAAAATAATACATTTTATAGGCTCTATTTCTTTTCCTAGGGGAGAAGCTCATTTTTATGCAGCTATTTATTTTGTATGACTAAATAGTAATTACTGTATTTTCTAAGACATAGATTTACTAAAAAGAGTGCATTTCTTTCACAATCATTGCAAGATTAACCAAAGTCCAAAAGTGTTGAATTGCTGATGCACAAAGTTAGGGTCTTTACGAATATTAATGCAAAATGTTTTTTTGCTACTTAACTACTCAGTGAAACTTCTAAGGCCCCAATGCTCTGCCTGCCGAGAAAGCTTAGACCGTGGCACCAATGCAGCAGTGGAGGAGTTGCCAGTGCTGGCGCCGGCACAAGCCAAGGCAGGCTACAGAATTTTGACTTTTGTAGAAAGAACTGGCCAGCATCTTTTCATGTGGTATTTGTTGCCCTACACATGGGTTCGCATCAGGAAAATTCATATACAACTTCAGCTGCAGCGAGGTAGTTTCTCTATAAAAAACAATGAATCAAGTAGGCGCTGAGAACTAACACGACTTTTCTGTCACATTTTTGCTTGTATAAAGGCTTCCCAAGGTAGGGGCTTGGAGAAGGACTTCTCCCTTTGAGATGGCTCTGTTTTCCTCAGGAGCCATTTTGTATCTTTCCTGCATGTAAAATATTAAATATTACAGGAACTAATTAAACCTTCTTAAATGGGAGAAACTAATAAATCCCTCCCTCTAATGAACACTGAAGTGCACTTGTGAGTGACTGCACAGAGCAAACACACTCGCTGCAGCTCCACAGGCAAGAAGGGCCACTGCAGAGGCTGGCAGGGTGTGGGTTCATGAAGAACTGGCTACCCAAATATTCCCATGTGCTCCCACCGACCTCAGAGGTTCATCTGCTCTCCAGAGTTGACAGCCATTCATCCCAATCAGCCAAGGTTTGGTTACTCCATCACTTGTGGACCATAAGCGTGATGTGGCTCTGTCCCACGGGCTGAGTGGCACAGCACATGTTTTAGAGGGGGATATCTGCTGGGGTGTATTATTCCACAAAATCTCAACACACTGGCTATTCATATGGAACAGGAAAGGGAGGTTAAGGACTAGGTTTGACACAATAGGTTAAACTCAGCCCCCATTCCCCGTAAATTATACAGTAAATCTCTTTATTCTGTAAGGGCAAAATAGAATTGCTTAGAGTTTGTGTTAAAAATAGGATTTATGCTTCAAATACAGAGAACCAACACAGAACATAGTGCAGCTCTAAAAATTAAGCAACCAGATATAAAAGGAAATTTTAAATTAATTTTCCCACTGTGTTGTTTGCAAGAGCAATACACTTAAATGGCCACAACTCATTCAGTGACACCCAGAGGTACCGTGCAAGCGCTATGGAGCAATGCAAGTAATTCAAAGTTCTTTGATTAAATCTCACATAATTGCACATAACTGGAAAAAATCACAGCAAGTTGGCTTTGCATATTGTGTTGCATAAATCAGAAGCGATTCCCACAAAATCTCTCTTTCCCAGACTATTTTATCAAAGCAACATATAGCTGTTACAACAATTTTTGAGTGATTTTGATTCCCATTGTGGTATAATGAGTAATGAAGAAAGCACATTTTTTTATTCTGGTTTGCACTGATGTGTTTCTTCTTTGACTAAACCCTCAGTGACTCAGTTCTGCCACTTCACAACAAGGAGTTCTCATATTTCCCTCTACACAGGAAAAAAAGAAAATAAGTCTTCAACTATTCCGTTCTCAAGCTCAAACCAAAGGGAAGACCTTGGAGCTTCAAAGGGAGCTCCTATAATTTGTGCTGCCTGTTGCAGAGTAAGACCCTAGGCCAGGGTGCTGAGCTAACCCACACTCAGCAAACAGACAACATCATCTGAAGATAAAAGTGCCCCAAAAGTGAGTTATTTGCAGAGAAACGGAGACCTTCAACATGAGCCTGAGGAACATTTCTCACTCCACGCAGGGGAAGATGGGCTTGGCCAGAGTGACTTCCCTCAAAACTCAAAAGCCTGGCACAACAGCCTTCTGCAATCATCTTTCTCTGGCATTCGCAGAACGGGTGACCACAAAAACTGCTTCTTGCACTGCAGAGAGAACTGGCCTTTTTCTGTGCTCAGCAGCAGCTTTCCAGACTTAAGTTTCTCTTTCCAGTAACGTGCATTGAGAACGCTTTGTGCAATGCAGGGTCTAATATTTTCAGACCTGGAGACTTAATTACAATCTACTCTAACTGGCACATGGCACTAAAATATAAATATTAATAACATTAACAAAAAAAAATAAAGCCCTGATTGAGATGGCAAGCTGAAGACTGAATCAATAAATCAACAGTAATCTTTCTCCTTAATCACAGCTGCTACTCCACCCTTTTTATTGATCTTTTTCTTTTTTTTTTTTAATTTCACTATAAATCTCCTGATTCTCGATTGAATTAGCTCAAAACAATTGCACACTTAGCCAGGGTAAGCAACACTTTGGTTTTAAAACCCTTCTCATGGTGGCAGCTGCACAGTGAGTTGCATGATGTTGGGACCAACCTTTCATTGTGCAGCTTCCCCTGGAGCTCATCCCTGAGTCCACAATCGAGTGGACTGATGGTCGGTCAAGGTTTGTTCTGTCCAGGAAAGAGGTAACCATGCTAGACCTGACCTCCCCCTTAGCCACAATCATGTTTTCATGCATATATTTAAAGGAACTTTTGTTTAACTGTCCTGTAATCTGAAAGCCAGTCAGAAATCCAAACCATGTATTTTCTTTAGGCATAGCTGTTGATCAAATATTTTACTCCAGTGTTCTCTACAGCATCATTATGGTACTTGCACATGTTCACCCCAAGTATAAATCTTCAGCATGTCCTACCTGACTCTGCCGCAGCTTTCCTGGAAACAGCTTTATTGTGTTCTAGTAAACTTCACTCATATTATTCATTCTCCTTTAAAAGAGAAGTTACACTTCACTGTACTCATTCCTAGCAAAGACAAGTTTCTGCCTATCAAAAGACAAGTTTACTGCAAGGACTCTTGTAATAATATTGATAATGGGTAGAAATTACACATTTTTATAAGAGAGAAGACAAAGCACTTCATGTTTTATAATAGTTGTGCTGATACCATAGTTTCACCAAACTGTACCTTCAGACAAAATTATAGCCTTCCCTCCCAAGTGACCTAACCTGTAACTATTTAAGATAGATATAATGGGGCAAACTGTCAACTACAAATCAAGATGCACTGGCTTCAATGGAGATTTTGCAATTGGCTTCCAAAGACTTGTAAAGTGATGCTCTACCTCCATTATTTCCAGTAAAGGAGTAAGTACTACAGAAAGAAAACTGATCAGGATGGAAAAATCACCAAATAAAACTTTAAAAACCTGGCAAAAATGAAAGAAAAAAAAAAAAAGCCTTCAGGTTGCAAGCTGCAAAGGAGCTAGCATTTTAGTAATCACAAATATTACTGAACAAAGGAAAAGGAAACTGAAATGTGCCAAGAAAGCTAATCAAGAAATGTGCTTATAGGATGCCAGTCCAACTGATTAAAGATCTTCAGAAAGCAGGATATCCCACCTAGAGCCGTTAAATCTTATCTGGATCCTTACACACCCACACCCATGTCAACAGCAGATCTGAGGATGGAGCAGAGGAGCCCATCCTTCTTCCTTATTACTTCTGCCCCTCCTTTTGTCTGTGCCCACTGGAACTGCTCCTCACAGCCTGTTCAGTGTTCATTACACAACCTTTGCTTAGGTTAAAGCAAGACGGAAGCTGCACCCAGGAATTCTTTCCCCCATGGAAAAGGAAGCAAGGGAGGAGATGCCGGGCCGGGGTGTCTTTTTGGAGGCGGCAGGTCCCTCAAGTGGGTGACGTGAATAAATGATCCGACATGACTCAGGAACACCCTCCAGCAGGTAATGGCAAACAACCAGCAGCAGCTAGTTAATGATGATCTGCAATAACGTCAGGGAGACTTGTTCCCATGTAGAACCTGCCACACTGGGGATACAAATTGTCTGGGATTTGATAGCACCTACTGCAGAGAGCAGCGTTATCAATGTGCTCGCGTGCTCAGATAAATGGAGCACTATTTCCCTGCGCTGCTGCTGTCACTTTCCCGGTCCGTCAGCCCCTTTCTTAAACCGATTGCTATTTTTATTACACTCCTTAAAATATGAAGCGGGAGACTCCTTTTCCTGAAATACACTGGGCTAGATAGATGACGCCTTTTAAATAATATTCTTTTCTTGCTGGCCCTGATCCTTGCAGTGTTGTTGCTTACTTTGGAGGGGGAAACAAAATAAAAGTGGGAAGCCATATCTCTCCATTCCAAAGGGAGTGGTTTCCCAAGAAAAGCATAGTTTTGTTCCCTTGCTATTTCCTTTCAGCACTGCAGACAAGCAGGCAGCAGACCCGCTACCAAAACTGACCCCAGCAGTTAGGAACCAACGCTCAATATACACAGAAAATAGTTTGAGGGCAGCAGGTGGCATCTGGGGGGATGTTAATGGGATTTGTCACCTCTAAATTTTGGATTTGGTAGGAGAAAAGGAAACTTTTATCGGTAAACTTTAGACTTTTTAAAGTCTAAAATTAGGTGAGATGCTATTGAAAAGGAAAATAACTTCCAGCTTTATTTTAAGAACTGGAACTCTGCTTCCTGCTTCCATTGCTGCAGTTCTTCTGGAAAGGAAGTTGCCCGCAAGTAATGGATAAAATACAGAAAACCTTGTGGATTCAAAAATGCTCTCCTCACCCTTCTGTAAAAATAAAGTCCAGAGGCTGATGGAGCACACTGGTTCCACTGTAGTAGATACAATGCCAAAGAGAGGGGGAAAAGCACTCCCTGATACAATAGGTCATTGTACTCCCAGATCTACCACATATGTTACTCCAAGGGCTCTCAACCTCTCTCAAAGTTGGAAAGCCTAGGACACTGGAGCCGTGATATATAAAGTAAGACCCAAGTTCCAAATATTTGATTTAGCAAAGTAAATATGGTTGTTTTTATTGGGTGCAACAAGCATTTTTCACAGAGTGAAGAATTATGGTAAACATCTGCTAATCATACTCACAAAAGAGGTCATTGTATTTAAATCCAAGGTCATATTAATAGCTATATTTAATTAATAAAACCCAACAGTAATATTACACAAGTTTCCAACGACGTCTGCTTCCTGACACTCAAGGACCTATTCATTAATGGACCACTTATATTGGTTTTTCTTGATATTGCTGCTAAATTCTTACAAAGCTTTTAGGCCATACAACAGAGGTCTGACTTAGAAGTAAACTGCATCATGTTATACTATATGTCTCTGGGGTATTATAGCATGTGGATGTAGTTTGTGAACACATGAGCTAACAAAAATACTGGAATATGTGATATTCCATGAAGGTGGTCTTGCACTTCCAGGTTCCTATGTCCTCTGCCATGCAGTGGAATAGGTAAGGGCACCACATCTGCTTCTGAACAAGGAGATAATGTTCCTTGCCTAATCATTCATTGCCTAGGTGGAAGTCAGAGCTGCACCTGCATTTCATGAGACTTTCTCTGCTTCAAAACAATGAAAGAACAGAAATCCCAGCTTTTCAAGAAATGCTGGATTTCTTTCCTACTCCCAACCAGCCCCTGGTTTAATCTGGAAGGAACGGTTTCTCAATGCGTTTACAAGTTGCCCAGCCCTGGTAAATTATTGCCCAAATTGAACCGGGTGTTTTCACAGTTCTAGTGCATTTTGCCTGTTAAGAAACAAGCTGTTGAAATGTTGTTGAGCTCAAACAGAAAAATGAAGCTGGTTTTCGCTTACTCAGGTGTTAAACAGCACAGCTTTTTTCAAACCTCAGGAGGTGTCCTGGATGAAACTGATACAGATTGAGAAATGAATCAGATCTTAGAACTTCTAATGTTTGATTGTTTAAATTTAAGGAAATTGAGATCTATTGAAAAGTAGGTCTTTTTGCACACCCAGACTTTCTCATCTAACTGCAGTCATTGATGTTTATAGATTTTTTTTCTGTGAAAGATAAATCTAGCTTGTTGCATGAAAAATCCTCGAATGCACTGATGTTTATTCACTGAATTTCCATATCCTTTACACTTGAAGTTATTTTCTCTTTTCCACAATGTATGTGAAAACCATGACATTTTCTATCTTCTACACAAGTTCCCCACACCATACTGCACCATCTCCATGTTATTATATATATTGCAGTAATGCCATTTCCAATTCATTACAAAACACTTTCATGTACCAGATGTCCCAGCCTTGGTAGGACCGAGTTATTTTCCGCCCAACAAGTCCTGAAGGCAAAAATAGTTGTTCCTGTATCTTTGTACACAGCCAGGCCATTTCACCTACTTGTGTCAAACTTCCACCCCAACAGACACAGGTGCTTTGTCTTACCCTATTTTTAGACAAATTGCAACTGAAGACAACTGTGGAAGTCTGTGTTATGTACATGGCCACACTGCTGGCTATTGAATCCCAGTATAAAGAAAGTTGGAAATGAGAAGTTCCGATAACTCAGTTCTCACATGGCCCTCCTATTTTTTATGGCTCCATGTCAAGCCAGGTGGATTCTCTTAACATCTCCTGCCCTTAAATCTGCAGCCTAAACATTTTCCAGAAGCCTGGATTTGTTCATGCATAATATAACCCTGGCACAAGAGCAACAAAAGCAGCAAAAAAATCACCCTACCCACAGCTTAGTTCATATCATGGCCTGCAGTCCCCAAAACCTCTTTTCAAAAGCAGAGAGTCAGAAGCTGTTCAGCAAGCTCTGTGTAATGATCCTCAGTGCATTCTTATTATCCTGAGGACACATGGAGACCTTTTGACAAGCAGACATGACCCAGAGGTATTTTGGGAGAGGTTCTTGACATGGGAAGCTGAAGAGGGTGGCTGTAGAAGGGCAGAGCAGGGGGAAGAGAGTGTAAAGGTGAGAGTGAGACATTATCTGTTACCCTCCTGTGCAAACACACATGGGGCCAGCAGCTCTGGACACAGCCAGGGACCTACAGGCCCTCTAGATCAAAGTCCCCGTGTTCTGTCCCACCCCAAGAATAAACTTCTGTCAAGTCCAGAATTTAAGGAAGGACCACATCAGGCTGAACTAAATTTGAAGTCAGACACCTCACAGAGGAGCCTCTTGGTGGAACAGAAAGATAAACCAATGGGTGAATTTAAACATAAATTCATGGCTTTGGATAGTACCTTTCAAGAGCATCAGTAAGTAGCGGGTAATAAATCTTAGTCTAAGTAATTCATTAGCCATTTTGGCATCACACATGAAGTGCATCACTTTGATCTGATGCATCTCAGTGCACTCTCCTATCAGCTGCAACTGGCTGTGCTTTGTTGAGATGAAGGGCTTTTTAATCCAAATCAGAAAGTGATGCTTCTGCACTGATGCTCTAATTTAGGAGTTATAATTAACAGACTTATTGCTAATCAGATTTCATCATACCTCCCCTAAGGCCCCAAATGTAGGAAACAACAGAAGAAAGGACCAAAGGTGCCTCAAGACAGCATCTGAATTTGTGTCTCTGATTTTGTACGTTCAAACTCAGGCATTCGTATGTGTGAAATTGGTGGGAAACGTGATCTTGTGGTTGAAGCAAACTCAGAGAAACAGCAGGCCCGAGGTCTGTTTTCACCCTTCCCACTCTTTGGGCAAATTACACAGGATTTGATTTTTAAAACTGGGAATAGTCAATAGCCTGCAGAAAAATCCTGATATCCCACACAGCTGACATTAAATTGCACTTGCCTCCTGCACAATGGCCTCTAACCTCTGTTCAGAATAATATTCCCACAGCAGAGCTGCAAAAGGTGAGCTCTGCTCCCAGCACCACTGCACAGCCCAGTGTAGCCATCTGCAAAGTCAAGGCATTTGGGTCAAAATTACCTACCTAAATTACCAAAACTGCCTGGGACTACCTAACGCTGCTTTCTCCACATACACACAAGGTGCAAAGGCAAAGGGGTGCCCACAAACTTGTAGGACCGTTTGCTCTGAGCTACATTTGCACTGTAAGAGAAAAGCAAGCTAGAAACCATTTTTACCAGGGGTCAAGACAGCCTTGAGCACACACTCAAGCTCCTCCCCAGCAGCCACACTGCCTCTGCCAAGCTCCAGTCCCTGGGTCAGCAGCTGCTGGGGCAGCCGCATCTGAGGGACGGCACATCCAGCCCGAGGCAGCTGAACCCACACAATTAACATTTCAACATTTGTGCAATTGCTGCATCACAAAACCTCAGCATTCATCATTCTGTCATACCAGTTAACCCAAAGTAAGTTAGCCTGAAACATTCTGTGCAGGCTGCCTCCCTGCTGGCTTAATCCACACCCCGATTGCCCACTGAAGGATCATTCAGTTGAGACATTCAGTTCAGCACAGGATTTGCTTCTTCATAATCTCTGTACTCGTTTTGTGGAGCCCATCAGAGGTCACACTGACTGTTTGGCTTGGAAAACCCATTCCCTGTGTTAATGTAGGTACAGTCACACTCGGGGTGCTCTCAGAGCAGAGGAACTCACAAATCATGGGCAGCACGCTCCTACCCATGGTTACAGGAGGATTACCCAAGGTTCCTCCAGCTGTTGGCTCATGCCTGACGCCCATTTTCTTCATGCCTGTGGTCAGACCAAAGGCAGTGGTGAAGGCAGCACACAAAGCTTGCCAGCAGCTGAAGGTTTGCCACCAGCTCTCTGGAAAACACGTAATCAGCAGCATCGAGAGCTGGGCAGGGGCTGCTCAGGCCCCTCAGATCCAGCCCACTCCCTGGGGATGCAAGTAAGCACTCCCCTTGTGCCCACCTGCAGCCTTGCTGCCGCCCCATCCAAACACAGCTGGAGCATGGGGAGAAAGGGCTTCAGCCCAGAATATGCCCTTCCCTCACCCTTGAAACAGCAGCTGATCCCAGCCAGCCCTGACCCTGACCTGGATGAGCTGTGCCACACCAGCAGAGACAGCCTCTACACAGAGCTCCCCACCCCACCTCACCCAACCTCAACCCAGCACTGGAGCCATCAAACCTGAAACACCACTGAGCTTCCCTTAACCCTGTCCATGGATGCTCACACAGAAATACTATTTTCAAACTGGTGGATGAATCATGCCCCATCCCTGGAAGTGTTCAAGCCCAAGCTGGATGGGGCTTGGACAAATCTGATTACCTGGAAGGTGCCCCTGCCCATAGCAAAGGGTTGGGACAAGTTGAGCTCCCAATTTATAGCATTCTATGATTTGATAATTCTAATTGTCCACTACATAACTAGCAGGCTGTGCAGTCCCAACGTGTGCTGCAACTTTAACTTCCCAAAACCAGTTTTAAAACTCTGTTTTAAGAAAACAAAAAGGACAGCACAGGAAAAGGCCCAGTGCTCACACTGTAACATCTCTGAATGAGATATCCCTGAACAGGGATTCTGACCAGAGACCTTTCCAGGTTTAAGGAGTTTATTCTTCATGCCAGTTTGTATTTTCTGTGTAAATTCACGCAGCTGCCTTGAAAGGAACTGCAGGTTTCTGCTAAGCAAAACTTTCTTTGTGAATCAGGAGTAAAATGCATAAACTCTCTCCTTAAGAATTAAATGTATATATTTTTATTGCAGCATGAACAGCTCTTTTTGTAAAGGGAACAAGAGCTCGTAGAGCCAGGGAAGTGTTTATAAATATAACATTTATCTTTGTACAATATATATGTTTTGCTTTAATAAAAACAGAACCTGATCATTCAGTATCAAAAACTCAGCACAAAATTCATATGTTTTTCCCAAGACAGAAATTCTAACTCATTTTCCACGCTGTACCCTCAAGCTCTTGTTCACTGCAAACAGGACATTGTTTTCTTGGTTTTTCTTTTTAAACAGCACGAAAGAAAAAATAGTAGAGGGTGTCACTGCAAACACATCAACATGTACCATAAAAATGAAAACAACCGTGATTAAGTCAGCTTAACTAAAGCTTCCAAGTTCCTTATCAGTACCTGGGACGTATCTGGAAGGGAGCTTTCCCACCCCAAAAGGAAGTGCCAGGGGTGTTCCCCACTCCCAAGGGTAGGCAAGGTTGGGTGGTTTGTCCTTTTGTGATTTAAATACGATGTGATCCTTATTCAGTGCTATAAAGTCTGCTCCGAGCATGCCAGTACATGTCAGCTTTGCCTTCACTCTGTAAGACAACAGCCGCCTCCATGCAGAGTTCAAAAATATTTGATGATTTAAGCCAGCTTGCTCCACTTAGGTTAGAACACAAAGCAGACTGCAATGTTCAATATCAGAATCAGCATTTTCCCCCCCACACTTGTGAATACATGTATTTAGATCAAATAGGCTTTTGGCATCATTTTCACATGCCTACATCCAAGCCTACTGGTACTAGAAATCCTCTCTTCAGTATCATCATCCAAGGATAAAGACACGAGACTTCCCATTCTCCAAGGACTGCCAGTCTCCTTAAACATAAATCTGCTATTGTGCAAAAGGCACAATCTCTTAGGATTTCTATCGCAAAAGAACAAGGAAAATAGCCCAATAACCGAGAAAATGGAGCAGTTTCACAGATTGGCGTGTTAAAGCAATATAAAGCAATTACGTGGTTGGGTGAAGGTAAGGAAGGGAGCAAAGACAGAAGAAGTTAAGGGGGGCTGGAACTGAAGGAAAAGTCTGATTTGGGACTACAGCAGCTTCCTCAGAAATTGCAGACTAAAGACGGTTGCTTGGGACAGTTCAACAGCCACAATGTGATGGAGGCAACCCCACTGCGCTCCAGATCAACCCAGTTATCACAGATCCACAGGAACATCCAGCAGCGTTTCTCACCAGGTACCAACTGTGCTGAGGGGGGGAAAAGGAAAGCACTCAATATTTTGAGAAGTACCACGAGTTTGATTTTGACAATGGCTAAAGACTTGAGAAAACCTCTCATGTTTTTCTCAACAATTAGGCAATTCACAGTATATTTCATTTACAATTTTTTTTTTTTTTCACAACCAGGAATGTAATTTTGTCTTGCTAACCAGGCACAAAGTAGCACTATCCCACAGGTATAATTTCATTATTTCCCTAAATGCCACACGTAGGACAGCAGCATACACAGCATGTGTGAGATGGTGGGTGGTCTTATTTCCAATGAAGTAATATTTAAACCACAATAAGGTGACTAGTCAAACACAAAGTCCCACCTTTAACTCTTGCTTCTAGAACCTCAGAGGTTTAAGCTTTTCAAGGTGATGTGAACCAGAACCCCCCACCGGTGGCAAATCTGGGGCAGCCCTGCTGATTGAGAGCTGCTGCTGGGCATCTGGTGCAATACTTTGGGGATATATCACATTTATTAACTGCTCAGCTATGAGCTACCAGCTCACGGCAGGCACGTTATATGTAAGAAAGTGATGAGAAACATTAAGGCAGGATTGAACTGGGGATGCAGTTCCCAGCTGGTCTGTCATATTAGCAAATATCCTTGTCCGTTTCCTAAGAAAGGTTGGGAAACCATCCAGGGGAAATGCATTGCCCAGGGCCTGACTTCACAGAGAAAGGCAAAGTGACAGGGAAATACCAGGCTTAAAAAACCCCAAGGTGTTGCCACCCTGCCCGTGGGGCTCTGCTATGGCACTGCTGCTTCTGGAGGCTGGGGCATCAGCAGGGAATGGGCCAGGCTTGGGGGAGAGGGATCTGTGCCAGGAGCAGGTCTGCAGGCATGTGGCAACAAGGAATTCAGAGGAACCAGCTTTAGGGCAGCTCTCATGTGTGAAATCACTCTTGCCTCTTCCTTCAGTTGCATGTGAAGGACTGCAATGAGCACGCTTGGAGAGAATAGCAGATGACCCAGGAAAGAGGCACTGAAACTTCAGAAAAAAAATGTCATCACAGCATTATCCCTGATAACGTCCACAGATCTACACGTGTATTACTCAGAACAGGACGTGCCCAAGTGCACTGGATATGTAAGCAACAACAACAACAAGTTTTCTTTCCCAGGATTAACTAAAGAGCACGATTTTCTGTCCTGTTTTCACTATGACTGTATACAAGCAAACCCTGCTGCAGAAATTACTTGTGTTTTAAATGTTATTGCTAATCTGCAGTACAGTGTGTTTCCCTAGCAGAGTCATTAAAACGTGCACAGGTCAGGATGCTGAGGCTGCACTCATGGTTCTTTATAGTTACAATATTAGTAAAGTATTTACTAAATTGACTACCACCTACTTTAAGTTAAACTTGCTGACAGATAAACTGAGCATAACCTCTGGCATTTTCAGATGTTTTCTTATGAATAGATATATTTTGCACGTTTTTGCATGCTAGGCCCTTTCCAAAATGCTGATTTGATCTCTGACATCAGGGCTTACTCACCCCCTTGAAGGTACAAAAGAAAGGTAACAGTAGCTTGCATGTGGGGGAATGAGACTTTAACATATAGAAAGCACAAAACTTACTCTTTTCAGTTTATTTTAGTTTCAAAAGCTGTAAAAGAGCACTAAAAATTCAGTACTATTTCTGCATTGGTTAAAAAACACAGCTGAGAAGAGATTTAAAAAGGGGGAGATATAAAAAGAATATTATTTGCATAGTCATAAATCATTATAAAACAATTATTCTGCAGCAAAAAAGCACTCGTTTCACAAGGGCAATCCAGCTTCAAGAGAGTGCACTATCTGTTAGCATCCTATTCTCAAAACAGACATCTCTGGACAGATTTGTTACAGTTTTATAGATGCTAATGTGTAAACAGATTGTAAAATTATTTTTGGGCCTGTAATAGGATTTAATGTGTTTAAGAGGTAGTCTTATACCTCTTTAACAAAGAGGCTTACAATATGGTAAGAATGTATCACAAAAAATATAATGCTTTTAAACAGATAAATCCTCTTGGCAAAGGCTGTAATCTTTCAAACTTAATTGGTGAACTCATTAACGAACAACTGCCACTACAAGAAGAAAGACTATTGTCAGCGACTTATCGGGCAATGAGATAACAAACTTAATTATATTGTTTTCAGTGGATTTACATTTGCTTCCTTTAGGACACTAGATTTTCTAAACATTATTTCCTTGGCTGTATACAATTTTTTTATCCCCTAAGAGAAAAGCAAACCTATCTACAGTAAATAGGCAAAGAAAAAAAAAAAACCAAAACCAGAATACATCCCAGCTTTGAAGTAAACACAATACAGTTCTAAAAATCCTGTCTTTATTATCTACTTGTAAAAAGTTATAAGCCTGTAAAGTAGTTAATTTATGAGCCATGTTAATCATTTGTTCCCATTTGATCTGAGGTCTAGCAAACATGGTTTCCTGGGATGTAGGAGGATAATTTGCAGGTCCAGCTTGGCTCCGGAGGGGGCACTAACTAATTTGACACCGTAACATGACATTGATGGCAGACACACACTAATGACTGCACTGCTCGATGCTCCTGTCAGTCTGTCGCTGCACTGAAAGGAGAGTTTCTTCTTATTGCCAAAAAAAAGTGCAGAATGGTCCTACTAATTATTCAGACATGCACTATAATGAGAATCTTAGTGCTCCCTCCCAACATACGAACCACTCACTAAAGCTCCCATTTGTCTGATACGGTGGTTGATTAGAATTTGTTTCTTGAATAGTAAAAACCACGGCTTAAAATAAAGCAGAAAGGATAAACAGCCTTTTATTCTGCATAAAACTCAGAAAGTGGCCATTTTGGTTTCAAACTGGGTTTTTTGTCATTTATTTACACCAGAAGAATAGAAAATTGGATTAATTTTTAATAGTACTTCTCAAACAACATATAGATCTTCATGGAGTTTTACTGTCTGGGTCACTCATGACATAAATTTTGTGGGAAAAGAGAGGCTCTGAAGGTATTTGCTTTCTCCTAGGAGAAAGAAATTTTCTAGAACAGAAACTTGTACCAGACAAATCACAGGTTAAGAAGAAAAGTGTCTCTTTTTCCTAGATTGTATTGTTAGAACTGATTCTTTACTCTGAACTCTGAAAGTTCCATAAGGACTTAATGCATCCGAATGATCTGGATGCAAAAACATAAAGAGTAAGAAAAGTTGAATGGTACTCTCCAGAATCAACCTTTACCCCTCGCTTTGGGTCCTGATCTAGCACAGCTGTGGAGTGCATATCTATACCATATTTCCAGTTCTGTACTTTTCAGCAACGCAGAATTGCAATCCTGGAAGAGGCCAAGGGACCAACCAGCACATGTCATATGTTAAACACACAGACTGAAGATACGTTACTACCCTGTAAAAGAGCCTGAATTTCTAAGGGTAACACTTAGCTCTTTCTGAAAAGCAAACCCTTCTAAGAGCGTTTCAAGTGGGCCACCCAAAGCCTAGCACACGCCACTGACTCATTTAGAAAAACGTTATAAACTCGAAAGTGTTACACACAAAGGTGAGGGAGACACGCGCTCCACAACCACCCCAGGACAGTTTGAAAGCCATTACCAGCTAATGGCTCGGTAGTGGTCTCCAGGAATTCTGTCAGTAGTCTCCCCTCACATGCTGTATCTACTCTGGAAAAGCCACAACTCTATTAGGAACATATTGGGCGATCTGTGGTCGAGGGGGATCCCTGGCACAGAGCTGAGCAGCTCAGGGCTGAACCCCAGCCAGGGCTCTACAAGCCCCACCTGTGCCCTCCTGGCTGCTCACTGCTGACCTGCACTGAGATCTGCCTTTAGGAGGGGTTTTATTTGCATAGAGCCTGATACCTATAGTTCTCACATTATGGTTCATCACCCCTTTTTGACAGGGTAGGAATCGCAAAGGAGCTACTGTGCAGCGTCAGAGCTCAGAGCCAAGTGCCTGACAGTCCCATGTGCTCTGCACCAGGATCCCTTTACAGAGCACCACAGATCCCCCAGCAGCACGTGCCATCTTTAGAAACTCTGACGCAGCAGAGCACTGGGCACTTCACTGGTGGCCCCAAATACTCCTAAAATTAATGTTCTAATAACTTCTACCAACTGCAGCACCACGAATCTATTGGAGCGGCACAACTTCCGAGATGAAAGCAAAAGTACACGTTTGGAGAGCCAAGCTAATGTAACGTAAATACTCAGTACACGCTGTTACATGTCATTTTGCAGCGCAACATGCGAAGGGCACATGAATCATTAGTGAGAGAACAACCCTGGCACCTACCCCAGAAATACCTCAATCAGCACTCAGCAGGAAAGAAAAGATCAGAAAAAGAGATCCCAGAATCCTAAACGGAGGCTCAGCTCCTGCAGAAAGATACACTTAACAGTGTTCATCTCTTTGGAAAATAGAGGTACTGTATCCAAGATACAGCACTGCTAACATTTTCCAAATGGCTGGGGATGGATTAGTGAGTGGCCTTCTCCTAAACAACAGCATCTCTATGTGTCAGCTGTTGGAAAAATGAGGACATAATGCATTTTGCTCTCTGTTCTCATAAACCCCCAATATTAATTTAGACAGAGGAGAAGAAAGTCATCAAGTTTATTTCAAACCACATTATGCCACGTTCAGCCATGTTGTGTGGACACACCACAGTAGCCTCCTCGCCCAGCATGCCAGAGTGTGAAGAACAATCCTTTTATATCCACAGCATGACTTGGCCAACTTAAAAACACAACAACTAAAAACTCCAACGTCCTTCTGTCAGTTTAACTGCTGATTTGCAATGGATTTGGTTACACTTCCCGTTTAAGGCAAGTCCTCCCTGAGCACTGGCTAAGAAATCTTGGGCAAGAGGAAGTGGCAACCACCAAAGAATTACAAAAAAACAAAAAACCAAAAAAAAAAAAAAAAAACCAAAACTCACTCACAATTTCAGAAATGGAGACAGGAGCTCTCCTGCTGCTCCCTGGCTCTGGAAGGTGGCAGCAGCCCTGCCATCTCAGGGGTTCCTGTTGCACATGGCTGGGCTTCACCCAAGGCTACAGAGAAGCTGTGGTGAGGGTAGCAGGCCAACCTGGGCAGCCAGGAGCAACAGCGAGGCAGTTCCCTCCTTTCCCTGCCATCTCTGCCTCTCAGGATGACTCAGAAGTAGGTGAGGCGCAAAGGATGCCATTCCCCATGACAGCACGAACAGAGGAGAGGCTCACCCTCTGTCAGGATGAAGAGAGCTCTCAGGACAGATTCAGACCACAAACTTCCTGATGATCTGCCACGGTTTCCACAAGAGATGGCTGGGTCACTACAATTTTGCTCCCAGGGCCATGGGCAGGGGCTCTCTGCAGTCAGCTTGCCCTACCAACCTGCCTTAAAGACCCTCCATAGGTCCCAAAGAAGACAAAAGGAAGGAGGATATCAAGTTTTAGAAGTTTTCTGCAAAGCAATCTGCTAACTGAGCTTTAGGAAACACACTTGGGAACACACTTAGAACTTACTCAAGTCTTTAAAACCATTGAAGTTATATGGCTTGGTAAAACCAATGTCAGGACCACAATTAATCAGGATACAAGTACACTCATGGTTTGGGAAGAATCCTCTCACTCAGTCCCCAATAGTTCACCCCTTTGTGTCTCTCTACTCACTCACAACTGCACTTCAAAGCAGCTTTTCCCTCACCTCACTTTTCTGCTGCAGCAAGACAAGGACAGCTCCTGATCCCTGTGGCAACCACTGTGGCACTTGGTCTCTGCACATTTAAACACTAAATTAGTTTCACAAATATATTGCAGAGCATTATCAGAAATGCCATTTAGGTAGCTATCACATATGAAAGAATAACCAGTAACTTATTTTTCTTCCTCTGTGTACTGCAGTTGGTCAAATAGAAGAAGTGCTCCTTCCAGCATGGCCTAGGCTGGACACAAATCTGCTCACGGATTAACTCAAAAGACCAACTTCAGGTTAGGAATAAACCACCAGGTAGAGTAAAATGAGGAATGGCCTCACTGCACTGATACAAACAATCAGCAGTCATTCCCAAACCTCTGCTCATCTCTCCAGGCCCTGACTGTGGGATCACCACCTGAGGAAGGACACAAGGTACAGCTGCAAGGTGGCACTAGGCAAAAGAGCAGGAAGGCTTGCTTTATCTGAACAAGCAAGCCAGAGGGATGGGAACTGCAGATCACCAGCCCAGCGAAATCCAGCAGAGATACCATGGAGAAAAAAGACTAAAGAGTATGAAGTGTGTAAGAGGAGGAAATACTGGCAAAAGCACCGGCCCACAAGGCTAGCCAGCAGCGATGGAGCTCTGAGAGCAGCATGAGGTGTTACCAAGTGAACCCTTTGGCCACGCATGCCAGAGACATCTGACACAGCCAGAGCAACCTGACAGCCCTGGGCAGACATGGCCGAGGCCTGGGGGGCTGCTGGGAATCACCCATGCCAAGCACAGGAGAGGGGATAGGGTGGGCAGGGCCAAACCCAGACGCAGGTGCTGGGCCCACAGAGCTGCCAGGCAGCGCCATGGCAGAGACGGCCCAGGGCTATGCCAGCCCCAAGCAACGAGTTCTGGTGTCCCTGAGCCACAAGCAATGGGTTCCGTGGTCATCGAGGGCTGGACTGAGGCATCTCCAGGCAATGGTTGTGACATCATCTGCCCTGACTGCTCCTACCTGGGCACTGAGTCTGAGCCAGCCTGCACATAGACTCCAGCCGAGCAGGGCGTGAGGTGCGGAGTGCCAGGCCTTGGAGCTGGCAGTGAGCTGAGAGCTCGGCAGCTCAGCCAAGATCACAGCACTCGGTCATTCCCTCCAGAGCCATTGAAGGACGCTCCCCAGCCATGCCAGGTTCAGGCAGCCAGGGCTTGAGGAAGGCACACTCACAGCAGCAGAGGTGAGCTGGACAGGGATACCTGACCCTGGGGAGCTGGGAGGGTTTCCTTCCTCCCCTCCCTGGGCCTATCAGTGACCGTTGTGTCTCTTGCCCTTCCCCAGCATGGAAGGCACTGCTGCAGTAGCAGCGAGGGGCAGTGGCTCATCATCCCCAGTTCCCCCCAGCCCATCACAGAACACAGGCAGCACGGACACAGAGGTGGAGGACCACTGTCCCATCTGTCTGGGCAGCTGGAAGGAGCCCAGCTTTGTGATGCCATGCCTGCACTGCTTCTGCTATGCCTGCATCCTGCGGTGGGCCGAAAACAAAACCCAATGCCCCTTGTGCAAGAGAAAGATGATCTCCATCCTGCACTCAGTGTGGGCAGATGATGATTTTGAGGAGCATGTCATCATTCCACCCGTGACACGATCAGTCATTGTCCTCCCAGCAAGAAGAGCTCACAGACAGACAGATGCTCCCAACCTCCATCGCCCTGGAGCGCATCAACAGTGGGTGGCAGCAGGAGATGTCCAGCATCTTGTGGGCGGCTTCCAGCTCCCAAACTGGATGAGCTGTTTTTCCTCCAATCCTGCAATCCAACAGACCCTGCACTCATGGGTCTGTCAGAACTTGGAGACGCTGTTTGGAACGGCAACATCCAGGCCTCAGCATGCACATGTCCCTGAGCAGCAGCATCGCAGGGAGGACCATCACCAGTGGGACACCAGTGGTGCCACTGCACAGGAGAACAGCTCCTCACATCCTGCCCCTGGCCCAGCAAGATCCAGTGAGGATGAGATGCCTGGCACCTCATCTAGTGCCACTGGTGGGGGCCCAAGTACACAGCCCTCTGCTTCTGCTACTGTCCACGCGGAACAACAAGAGCCCCAGGAGAAACCAGAGAGGCTGTGCCCAGGCCCTCCTACTTCTGTCAGGGCCAGTGATCCTTCACCTGGGGGACCACGGCGACTGCAAGAAAGGAGGGCCAGCAGCCCCAAAGGCTCTCCAGCTCGCAGGAGGCTATGTAACTGAGGCTGGAGGGTACCTCCATAGTTCAGTCTCTGTTCCTGCCAAGGGGTCATTATTGGAATCACAGAATATGCTGATCCATCACAATCATTAAGCCCAGCTCCCGGCCCTGTGGAGGATACCCCAAGAATCCCACCGTATGCCTGACAGCATTGTTCAAATGCTATGACCTGTTCCAGTGACCAACCACCCTCCGGGTGAGAAAAGATTTTTTCTGACATCCAACCTAAACCTCTCTGACAGGCATTTCCTCGAGCCCTGCCACTGGTCACAAGAATGAAGAGATCAGTACCTGCCCCTTTGCTTTTCCTCATAAGGATGTTGAAGATCACAATGAAGTCTCACCACAGTCTCCTCAAGGCTGAATAATAGTTATATATAGTTATGTATATATACAGATAGACAGATTGATAGAGTTACAAAGTAACATATTCACACAGCTTTCTGTGTCTTCCAAAAACTGGTCATTGGAGTCTTTTCTAGGTGCATGTGATGCTTACGAAAGTACAAAAGGCAGCATTTGCCACCACTTTTCATCCTTCTTCTTTCACCACTGGACAAAAGACACCAAACATACTTAAACAAGGACACAAAATATCAATATACAAGAAGGTCTATCGTCCCTGAGAGAACCCCTTTGCTCTTTATTTTTCCCAGAGCTATGTAGTGCACCAAGCAGTCTCTGCCATAACCCTTGAGGATGCTAAGTAGATCCAAAAAAAGGCAAATAAGTACTATTGCTTTAGATTCTCCTTATCTGCAAAGCAGCCTGCTAGCTGAGCTGGGTTGGTCTCTATTCACAATTGCATTTCAAAGCAGCCTTTGCCCTGCATCCCTTTTCTGCTATGGTAAGACAAGACAAGGACCTGCATCACTCAGCTCCTGGTCGCTGTGGCTACCACTGTGGCACGTGCTCTCTGCACATTAAAGCACTAACTTCTTTCACACATTTGTTGCAGAGTTTCATTTGTTGCAGAAGTGCCATTTGTGTAGCTATCAGATAGGAAAGCATAACCAATATTTATTATTTTCCTTCCTCTGTGTACTACTGTTGGTCACACGGGAGAAGCGCTCCTTCCAGCGCAGCCTAGACTGGGCACAAATCTGCTCATGGATGCACTCAAAAGACCAGCTTCAGGCCAGGAATAAAACACTAGATAAAATAAAATCAGAGGATTTTATTTAAAATCAGAGAAGGGACATGCATGGTGTTGTGGGACACAGAGCAGCTGCTGCAATACCCCAAAGCCAGCACTGGCTGAGGTTAGTGAGGCTTCTGCCTTCACATACATCAGTGTGTTATTTCAGAAGAGAAAGAGACAGGTTTGTGGTGATGTTGCCCTTGGGCTTCTGGGATTTTGTTTGTTTGTTTTTTTAAATAATTTAGCAAGTTATGCCTCCATGTAACATATGAAGGTGATTTGATGTGGTAATTACCTATTACATTTGACAAGGTAATTAATGTAGCAAAATACCACTGTACAATGTGTAAATGTAGTTTGCTATCATTAAAACATGTGTCTGCTTAGCAAAGCTGTTCTGCTCATAAAAAGAAGAAAGGGGTGGAAACCTCTCAACGGTGCACATTCTGTTATTTGAAAAGTATAGGGACTGACCTTCATCTTCGACTATGCTCCTGCTCAAATAGCAGTACCAGAGAAAACTAAAAGCTAATAGAACTGGCAGCATCTTTCAGGAGCAGCAGAGAACTCTGTAGATATCTTTAACACCTCAGCTAGAAATGCCTGAGACTTTGATGTCAACGTTTGCTTACAGCTCAAGAATAAAATATCCTTGAAAACTGTTTTCTTTTCAGAAATTCCCCTCTAACGTGTCAGGTATATCAACCTGCAATGAAGGGTTGCATTGCTCTTGGAAAATGAAAACCAACAGCATCACTGAGATGCTCAGAAATTTACAATCATTTTCAATGCTCTGATGACTTTGTCTCTACATGAAGCCATCTGAGCATGCAATGACGTACAGGAGAAGTCAAAGACGCATTTACAAAGCTAAAGACAACCTAACAGGAACAAAGTAAATATTGTAAATATGATTAGCATTAAATAGCAAAAAATACTCTCAAGTGCAGAATATATTCAGATCGTGTACTTGGCGCAATAGAAAATAAAAATAAATTCTTGACTGAAATGCCCAAAACCAAACAAAAAACCTTCAGTGGTTACACCCAAACGTTCCCTGAGTTATCAAGCAGCAGGATTAGCACCTGCTTCCAGCTTGGATTTCTAATACTGCTGTTTTCACATTAGAATGTCTTAAATAGTTTATGGTTTGAAATAATCCTGAAGACAATGTACATCTGTTTGCACAGACAGACTAACAAAGAATGAGAAAACAACACAAGCACCCACATATCAAACACAAGTGATTTAGAGGCAAAGGTATCCAATCTGTGATGCCATATTTAAGAGTTTCCTATCCTTATTTTAGGGACAGTATCCTTAGTAACTTTTTAAGGAGAAAAAATATACTCTCTTCTGAAATCATCTTCATTGCCAAAGGAACCCTTGCAAATGCAGCAAGGACCTGCTGGCTGAAGGTATTTTTAAGTAGCTCTGCCTCTGCACTAGAGGTATTTCCATAGCAGTAACCACTACATACACCAGGAAAACTCCTAAACCCTCCCAAACAAATACGAAGGCTTTCATGATGACTACCAAGAAGTATCCAAGCTAATCAAATCTCCTCCCACACTTAATTCAAAGAAATTCAGAAAAGTACTTTCAGAGGAAGAAGGGCCCCAAAAAAACCCTTAGGAGAACATTAATTAACCAGATGCAAGCCACTCCATCTCTTTCCTCTGCTACAGGGGACAAGGCTCACATTAGGACACACTCCTGAGAGACTGGGTTAAAAATAATCCACAAGGATGTTTTCCCAGCACCTTCCTTACCCATTTCACAAAAGAATACTTGTTTAGGGTATAATAGAATGGCTTGTGACCCAGCGCCTGGGTGCGGCTTG
>VZRN01000404.1:3907093-3929578 GCA_013397935.1 Dasyornis broadbenti
AAAAAAAAGAAAAGAGAAAAGAGTGTTCATTTCAGGACAACAGAATTTGACTTTTAAATCTTAAAATATTTTAAAGAAATTAACTTCTTGATAGTGTGATAGTATAATAATAAAACATGTATATCTTTTTTCTTAAGGAAGTGGTAAACTTAAGTCATGCTAAATTTAGGCTATTATCTATGCAGCATAAATTTCACTTCTGTGTATAAATGCTAACTTGCATATTTCTCCATGGTAACTAAACTATGATTAAAACAACAGTGAAACCAGCCTTTAAAGCCACCTGTTTAACTAGGAACAACCTAATTTACAAAAATACTTAAACTTAGAAATTTCATGGGAATCCAGATCACGTTTTTCCCAGTAGAAAGCTCACTTTTCCATGATCACATAATTGTAATATACTTGGCTTTGGTTGGTAATAATTTTTTTCTCTTTTTTTTTTTAAACTAGTGTAATTTTTTCCTGCATTGTTCAGCCTAACACAAGTGGTATTTAAGATTATAAAGAATAAGTCTCTAATAACCCTTTCCGAAAAGGAAGTTATTTTGCTCCTTTGAAGGGATTAATTTACCTAGAAAGTATCTTCATGTTTTACAAAAGGAACAAATGAAAGAAATGAGAAAATCCCAAACTGAAATTCCCATTAGATATGGTAAGACACCTTCAAAACTCATTTTTCTGTTGCGATATCCTTGTAATTTACTAATGAAGAAGTTGACTGTTTTTATGGGTCAAATTAAAGAAATAATTACAATACGACCCAGAATAGTAAAAGTGTAGGTACAAGCAATATTTTCTTATTTAATTATAAAGCATAAAAATAGATTTGAATATGAATCATTTTTAACCATAGAATTAAATTTAGTATTTAAATACTGAAAACCCCTTGAAGTAGAAATATAATCATAATAGGTTTGGTTTGGTGTGAAATACATGACTCATATATCCATGACACATATCTAAAAATGCCTCATATTAAAACTTTATTATAATAAAAAATTGATCACCATTTTTGTCTACTGGCTTTCGCATGATGTAATACCTAAGGCCAAATCTCTGGCTTTTAAGTAATGATGAGTGAAGTAGTTTCACAGTAGCACCTCATAAAATGTTCAGAGTCCACTGCATTTACACTTGCCCATCCGATGTCACATACAAATGTATGACGGATGCTAATCAGGTAACAGTGGTATTAACATAATGCCCACAAAAATCGACATTAAAACCCTTCCTTGCTATTAACAGCCCTGAAAGGATGACAGAATACAGCTCCCAAGTCATAACCAACACAGTGAGAAGACCCGCAGTGCCTGATCAGACATGAAGAAAAGCCCCGTGTCCGCAGAAATTTATGAGCAGGCTGGGCTTTACACCTGGAGATCATGTCATGGAGCTCAACTGGGCAACTACTGCACAAAGTTAAAGCAAGGACAGAGATGGGACTTTCTAGTTGCAGCAAACTAGCTGTAGAAATGAGAGCCTTAAGAGCCACACATGGTTTGTATTGACAGAAATCCTTACCCCAGCTCAAGCACTTCTAAGGTTTATTGTTCTCTCACCAGTTTTACACCTGTTGATTCACCTAAAGACTTCATTTTTTTAAGAAAAAACATTTGTTCTAAAAGATCAATGCTATTTTTTTTAAGAGAAAAAGTATTTCAGAACTCAATGTAAAATTCACCAAATTCTCATTTGCTGCAGATGCTGTCCAAGATCACATGAGCTGAAGCACATTCAACCACGAAAGGCATAATTATTTTGCTCTTGCCCTGAATTTTTTGGTTTTTACATCTGTCAAAATTTTATGAAATGAATGGTTTTGTTACCTTTATGTAACCAGGGTTTCCTCTTCATTTTGTTGCTGAGGTCTTCCCATAAAACAACCACAGAAGCACACTCAAAACTAAGGAAGTAAAACTACAAGTACTAAGCAAGAGACTTGGAGTTTAAAGCCAAGAACCACAAATAACACAGTGTTAAAAACTGATCAAATTTGCAATTCTGTCTGCAAACCAGTACATCGTTCACAGCCAGATCAGTGAACATCAACAGTAACCAGTCCTTCCGAGGGGAACTCATTTCCACAGAGCAAGAGAAACATCTGTGAGATGGGGTACACAAGTGGAGATGGGACAGGAGAACCAGAGGATGTGATGAGCATCCCCCAAGCCCTCCCATCAATGGGAAGCTACAGAAGCAACCAGAGAGACCAAGACATCCATAAACTTCTCAGTGCCTCCCTATGCACAAGTCCAGTATTTGGGGAAGGCAGATCAACTGATGGATGAACAGGGCTGGTTACAAATAATTGAGCTGGTTCTACTCATCTCAAACCCATTGAGGCCCTGCACTAACACTGGACATTGTAGTGCTCTGATCTGTTGCTCCCGGTCTCTTCTATGCTCAAATCCATCACTTGGAAAGCTGATGTGGCTCTGTTACACTAATTAAACTTTGTTTTGCACCAGAGTCCTGCATTTGCAGTGTGTGTACAGTATGTAAATTATACAAATTACAAGAAAAGTTGATTAGCGTAATTCAAATCTCAGCGCAGTTACTAAAATTAACAGTGAATACAAATTATACAGAATCACTTCAGTGCTGCTGAGAAGCTCCTCACACAAAGCATGTTACCAAATTCACAGAAGTGGACACCAAAACAAGCAAAAACAAGCTGTGAGAATACTACAGACAACCGTTCCCAGGGAAATTTTGCCCAAAAAACTAACTCTTATCCAACCTTATTAATTCTACACAGCTATTATTCAGCATTAAACATTTCTGTGGTGTCTGCCTTGCTCTGTTTGAAGCTGTGACAGCCCTACTTGCAGCATTTCCTTACCGTCTCCTCTCACATCAGGTGAAATCAGAAAGGTGAATGTTCTGTGACACTGGAAGCAAAGTCAGCAGCCATAATTTATTTTTGCTTTTACAAGACTGCTGAAGTTGTTGAGATGTGAGGTTTGTCCTGCAGGCCTGGGATATCCTACCTGAACACATCCACCCACTGCAGAGGTAACTCATGGCACTACAAGAGGGAGCATTTCTGTTCCATTAGGAAAGTCCTGCCAGAGAGACCAAAATGTTCAGTTCCCTTTGTCCTGCCCAGTAACCTCTTCCTATGTTGCTCATCCTGTAACCCCCGCCCCTTTGAATCCCTGGCTTGAGGAGCCTCCAGCTGACTGTGCTTCTGCAACACCCGAGACACCCATGGAAACACAAAAAGCCCCCAAAGATCTTACACAACACTGCCTTGACCCCCATGTCTTTAAATCAGTTGTTGACTGCCCATGAACCTGAGCATAACCAAAGTCAAGGGGGCAGAAGTCACACAGGTAATGAAGAAATATTAGTTGTGGTCTCTCAGACTTCTCCACTCTAATCAGTCTGCCTGCCATTGCTCAACAGCACAAAGCAATCCAAAACTGGTATTTCAACTTGATTTCTATCACTAAAATGCCAAACATGAAGTTTTGACAATGAATCTGTGATGCTTGTAGCAATAAGATTTATTTCTGTAGGAGAAAAAGCGAGAAGGGCTTAAAAGAGGACAGAGGTAAAAAAGAAAAAAAAAAAAAAAGGCATTCCATTGGAAAGGCAACAACATTCCGATTGTGTTGGGAGCATGGAAAAATAACCCAAACACAAAGGACAGCAGAAGACAAAAATTCATTTGAAAAATGCTTCTATAAAGTCATTAAATTGAATGCGTCCAAACCGGACTTTTGGTTATCCCAGACTCTGAGACAATAGTATTTTTCCTAGCCTGCTAGAAATGATAAAGGTCTGGATTAAACAGGAAGACAGGAAATTCAAAGTTAGCTTAAACTCTATTCATAAAAGGGGATGGGCTTACCAGTTCAGATAAAATAAAGATTTTAAAAGTATTAAGAAAAATCTTAAGTCAAAATCTGATGAGAGATTCATAAAAAGGCTGTAGTATACTTTATTCTGTTTTAATATTCTTTCCAAACTTCCTATGCTTTAGTAGAAACTAGTATTACAGTAAACTGCAAAAGCAGGAAAGTGCCTAACCTAGAGCAGCAGTGGACTCTTCAAAAAAACCAAGTTTCATGACATTTCAGCAGAATTCCCAGACCACAAGACACATATATAAGAATTTCAGATGCTTATCAGAAGCTGTTTCTCTGAACACTTCTCTTGCTCCCTCCCCACCACCTATCAGCCACCTGCCGTGTCAAGCAAGACACAAGACATGTCTAAGCAAGACACAAGAAGACAAAGTGAAGTGCAAAGACCCCGAAAATAAATAAGGGCAAAAGAGGTATTGAAGCTATCATTCCATCTCCCCAGCTGAATATCTTGACTTTTGCGAGTTTAGTCAGAGTAATGGCTGAGAACAACAAAAGACAAGGAAAGATGTGGATGGGGCTCTGAATAACCTGGTCTAGTGGAATGTTTCACTGTTTCACAAGCAGGGGTTTGGAAGTGGATGGTCTTCAAGGTCCCTTCCAACCCAAACCATTCCATGATTTTATGCCATCTTCAGAATTCACCCATCACTACTGATTGTTTCTTAATTATTCATGTCAATAGCTATCAATAATTAACAGCATTATAATTAACAGTATTATATCTAACAGACACGCACATTACAATTTCAGCAGAAGCTGGACCAAAACCAGTCATGCCTCAAAACACATCAGCAGCTGGCACAGACAACTGACCATGGGCAGCACATGGCCCAACACAGCGGTGTGAGCAGCTGGAAAACGCTCTGGCAAGCACGAGGTCCTGAGGAAGACGTCTGGTGGTGGGAGGTCTGCACTGAGAGGTGGTGGGGGAAAGCAGCCAGAGCCACACAACTGCACAACGAGACATGAACATGAAAAAAGCCAAGAGACGGCGCTGCGTAGGGACCGGGAAAAGCATTGTAACAGCGTTCCCATGGGAGAGGGGCTGGCCACAGCTCCTCGGCAAGCACAGCCAAGCTGCTCAGTGCAAAAGTTCAGAGCTACAGAACAAATTATTTCCTCCTTAATTGCCCTTTCTTAGGCTTTGCCCCTCACTTCCCCACAGCCAGCACACAATGTTAGGGCCACACTCAGCAGCTGCTCTGTGCACCCTCCTCTGCCTCTGGAGCCTCCACCCCTTCTGGAAGGACATGTGAAGACCAGCCTCTGCTGGGGGATACAGGCAACCCACTGCCCAGCTTGTCTTTGATGGAGTTATGCTGATTTACACTGATATTCTGCCTGCATCAGAACAATTAATATTCCAGCACGCTTGTTTTTGCTGTTGTCAATCGCCTCAGTAAACCCTCTTCTTTCAAAGACCTGAGATCCTTTGACTTAACATGATCTCGAGCTGTTTTCATGGAATTCGAGGTTTTCAAGTCATCCACTCCATTTCAGCATAATTATTTCCTTTAAACATCCACTTTAATAGCATGAGCAATTCTGAACTTTTTATGCTGTTTGAATTCAAACATAAATTTGTACACAACAATAAAACACGGCGCTAATTTGTCATGCTCCTCTGAGCAACTGTGTCACTCACACCAAGAACCACTGACTGTGGTGTTCGGAGCTTTCGTTCCTATTTCACATCACTCAATTGAGCCTTCTGTAGAAAAGCTTTCAACAACCACATCTGGTCTTTAATAAATCACTGCACTTTGTCTTCCTGCCAAAACTCCTCCTTTATCTAACTTACATCTTCATGATGAGATAGGAAATCACACATTATGGTGGTGACAAACAATTGTAATTATGTCATTAGTAGCCATTTAGTCTACAAAGGTTCTCAAAAAGGAAATATAATGCACAATAAGAAATATAGGATAATACATTGATCACAGTTCTAATCCGCTTTTTACTTCCCAAGTGTAAAAAGCTGGCATAATTCATGGGCACAGCAGGCAGTAATAGTATACCACTTTATGAACTATGCAGCTATTTTATTCCCCTATCTACTTAGAAATAAAAAAGCTTTTAATAGCTTGATTTAGACATAAAAGTTATTTATGATGCTTCACTGATTATAATATTTATTTATTTAACTTTCCATGAAAGAGATTCTTTCTGAAATTTAAGTACACATTATGGTATCAAAGTTGTCAGAGAAGAACCATTACACTAGCAAAGAAAAAGTGAGGAAGAAACTTTGGTATTGGAAAGAATTCAGAAAACTCATCTCTGTACCCTGTATGGCTTGGAAACCAGCATGCCACAAATAGAAACAGCTCTTCTACCATTTAGGAATTTTCTAAAAGCAATTAAAATATAAACAAGGGAAGTTTAAGAGTTCATTCAGAACAAAGGTGTCATTTAAACCAGCTCATATGCTGGAATATTCACACGTAAAGAATGACTGGAGTCTGACTGCACTAGCAGGCTCCAGTGGTGCCTTTACCATTTCAGTTCAAATCCACAGAGTGCTTTTGGGACAAAGTGCATTAGGCTTCACTTAGTGCATTTGAATTCACATCGCAGAGCAGTCTCAGCAAACATCAACTGGATTACTCTCCAAAGAAACTTGACCAGCTCCAGGAGCATCCCTTTGAGTCTGCGCTCAGCACTGAACTCTCAACCCACAGCATTGGATCGAATCTGGGACACTGTAATACCTCTGGAAAACTCACAGGGTGGATGTCAGGTCTGTGGCACCAGCTGTTTCCCTCCACAGAGCCACTGCTTTTGCCCTGCGTTGCTGAAAGATTTGTATCTATTGCCGATTGTTTTACATTTCTGTAATAATCCAATAATGTAATTTATTTAGGTTTCCAAAGTGATCACTCCTCATTTTGAACACATGCTTTAGGATTATTATCCATCACTAAGTGAGTTTGCCCCCCACAGAAACTAACACAGGTTTGAGTATTTTGCAGAAAGACCTGGATTCCAGCACCTTGACATATTTTGGCCACCATCTCTCTGCATCCCTGTGGATTAAAATAAAAATGAGGCTCCTTAAGCACCCCTGACACACACACCCATCATTTCAGAAAGCATTATTGGATTACCCAAAAGAGTGGCTCAATTTCCCTTCCACATCTGTGAAAATCAGTTGCACAAAGGACCCCAAAGAACTGCAGGGAACCCACACACAGCACCATCGCGTCAGCTCTTCCCCACCAACCTGAGCTACCGTGCCCCAAATTACTGCAGGTGCTGTTCTGGAAAGTTTATCTCTCAATCTCTGAACCTTCTTCTGCCTGGTGTATTCCCCACCCCCTCATCCCGCCAAAGGAAAACCATCTCTCAAGATATCCAAACACCCACTCCTGCTTTCATGCTTGGTTTGTTACAGTCTCCACTGTTTCCTGTTAACTGTGACTACAAACCTTCCCCTACTTTCAGCCTGGTGAGCATCACTCACCTCCTTATCTGGCCAAGGGACCTCCAGCAAGACAAAATTCACACAGAAAGACTAAGTAGCTTGTTGATAGCATAACCTGGAGGAAGGACGGTCTCCACCAATACCACCCCTCATACAGTGAGGCATTAGGCAGCAGAGATGATATGAATGATTGCAGATTGATCCCACATTTAAATACCTACTCCTGTAAAGGGTGGGAGAGCTACAAACAGGCTTGACAACAGTCAAATCAGAAGTCCATCCAATTCCTGTACTTCCAACAAACTCTGAGTCAGTGCTTTAGGTGATGCATCACCCATTTTTTTTGTTCACACCAAATGCTGTGCAGTGCAAACACGTTGAGCACTGGAATTTTGCAGAATCCCAGGGAGAAAAATGATGCCTCAACCCAAAGCAAGAGGAATATGTGACATTGCATGGTGCTTACCTAGACAAAAATAATTAGTCTTACTTGGAGAGAAATTTCAAATCATGCAAGTTGTATGTTTCCAACCAAGGGCCCGCAGAACTGAGCAGCACTGGCCAGGCACTGTGGGGAAACTTTGGACAAGGGCTGTTCGGAGGAGCCTTTGTGTGAACAATGGAGACAAGCCTTTGAGTGAAAATTATACACCAACTCCTGGGAAACTCTTCCACACTGAAAACCACAGAATAAGCCCTTGCCCTTGGGCTGCTACCTCCCAGCAGCATGGAACTCGAAGCCAGTCAACTGGGTCACAAGGCTAAAAGCATTTCTACCTGCCCCAGCCAAGAAAACCACTTCCCGGTGGTACCTTTCATCTCAGCCTCGCTGCAGCACTCCCCACCCTCCTCCTGCAAACAAACAACATTAACCCTCGCCTCCTAGAGATCCCACTGTCCCGAGGCTCAGCAGTAAGGAATCACGAGGCTGAGATAAAAGGATCGAGGTAAGATGGGAGAAGAGAGAAAAAGCAAAAGAATAATAAAGAAATTCACTAGTCTGACACCAGCGGAGCTCGTTGCTGTCTACCTGGGAGCAGCACTCAGCTGCAGGGGAGCATCTTATACTTCTGCAACTCACACTACCAATGGGTAGAGCATGAAGGTAGGACACATCTTCCCTAAGTCTGCAAGGACAACAGAGAAAGGCACTCAGAAACTACTCTTTGAAAGCCTTTTACCTAAAGCATGAAGGAAAAAGAAGGGGGGAATGCTTCAATGACATGTTGTCCTTTATTTGCTCCTTGAATTCCTTCCTTTTTCGCAAACTTAAATAAAATTGAGTCCAAGAGCAGGTGAGAATCAATTAGACAGCCTGTTCTGCTCTGAACCACCTACGAACACTTTGTCTGGAAAAATATGAACTGAGCAATCAGCCACTCCTGGACAAAACAGGAAGATTTCAAGACAACCAGCTTCAGGTTACTGCTAAAGTGGTTAGAATTGTGCCTCCACAAGTACACACACAGCCTGGATTTTTACCCTTGACAAGGTTTCAGGGACCTTTTGCTTACATTCAGGCACTTTCAAAAAGTGAAGAGACAGACTTTCATTTGACCTGGCCTGACAGTCTGGCTGACCTAGAGAGCAAAGTTGTAGATGACCTCCAAAACTGCCACAGCCATCGATTAAAAACACACACTGCAGCTAAGGAAACCCTGCTGCAAATTATCAACAGCCCTCAAAAAAAGAAATAATTTCTACACTTCCCAGTACTAATAGTTTAACACTATCCCTTTGAGAAGACATTTTTTCTTGCTTTTACCTTAGGAACTCAAATACAGAGCAGACCTAGAGGGGCTGTACTGGGGGAGGGTGTGGAGTGAGGAGCACACTCAGCTCCATGGTGTTGCCTGGATTGAACATCAACCTTCAAATATTTTGTTTTATCTTGCACACTCTTAGAGGAAGAGAACTACACTGACCCAGCCTGCTCCTCCAAGGCCCTGGAGCTCCTCAAACATAACGAAATAAAGAAGTGAAGGTTTTCATGGCCCTACAGAAACTCTGGGTATGTTGTAAGAGAAACCTCTACAGAAGTGAACTCCGAAAGGACCCGTCCAAGCTCCAGACTCGAACCTCCAGGAACCATCTCTTGTTTTCTGCAGAAGCCGCCAGGAGAAACACTGACACCCATAACACTTGCCAGGCTTCGCTGAAGAATTCAAATGAAGGTCTCGTTCTCACAGAAAAATCTGCTCTCTGTTTAGCTAGTCCCACCTCGCAACTGAAACTGCCAGTGAACCCAACTGATGGGTCAGATAAACTCCATTATGCCTAGGACAGTACCCTCCATGCCTCTTTGAATATCTTATCGCTACTGGTTTCCAATTTACTTGCTGGTATAGGTGACTGCTCTGACATTTTTCAATCTTGCATGTACTGCTTTACCTTCAAAAGGGAACCGAAACCCAAGGACTTTCAAGGCAGCATTTATTTCTCACTTGTTGTTTTGCAACACACCTTTTTCAAGACTTCTGGACCATCCAGCTTTCCACTTCTTGCCTTAAGAAGCAGTTTCTGACATACGGATCAAGCCTCCAGGTAGAAAAGATTTCGTTTACCGAACCCTGTTTTGCAGTTCTCCGTAAACACGGTTTTCTGCTTATCAGGAGAAGACAGTTCGCGTTGAAAGGAACCTTTTGCAGGAATCAAACTGCAATTTTAATTTTATAACTGTAATCAAGAAATAAAGACAAGACTATCTTCAAGGTTTGCCTGTCTAATCCAATATAATAAATCAAGGACATTCCCTCCTCCAATTAATGCATTTAACAAAAGCCTAAATGAACCAGCAGTTAAGTGACCAAGTGGGTGGTCTATACTAAGCAGATAAATCATCCACTATAATGCACACACCTACTTACAAACCCTCTCTCTCACATCTTTTTTCTTGAAAACTGGTGACAGATTCTCTGCCCGACAGCAACATCGAAATACAGCCATCCCAGTGGCTTTCTCAGGGAATTCCATTTGGTGGGGCAGTACCCAGCAAAGGCTAACACCATCCCCAGGGAGGTCACAGTGGTATTTAACCAGAGGTGGACACCAACAGCACCCTCATCGCTCATGTGAGCCACCACCAACCTGTCCAGCTTCAGCAACTACCCCACGAAGGACACTCGTCCCTGGTGAGGGCTCTGCAACTCGTGTCCCCACCAAATTCATCAACACTTTAAACTTAATATAATAGTCATTGACACAGCCAAATAACAGCGTTATGAAGTTATGCTGTGTGCTACTTAATGCTTTCTGAAGATCAGCATTAGGGCCACCAACTCCGAGAAAGAATTGGCCAGGTTTCTCAAAATAAAAAGCCATTAAGTACCAAAAGGAAGCACAATTGTTGACTTTTAGCATCCAGGCAAAATCCACAGTAAATAACAATAATTTGCTTGAAATATTGTTCCATACAGCGAGTTCACAGAAATCCAGCATACAATTTTCAAGAAACTGCAGGCAAATTAATTGTATACTTTCACCTTCTATGCTCCACTCACACAAGAAAAGAATAACATTTTGCCACACATTGAGTAAAGTCATACACGTTTGAAAGGAATCTAATCAATAGTATTCATTTAATTTGAGATTTGATTAAATACGGACAAAGGGATCAGAGAAGCTTGTAACACCTGGAGTATTTATCCCAATTTTGAATCCACTTGTGCCAGCTGGGTGTCAACAAGGCAGAGAAGTGGGGAGGGGAAAAATGGTGATCACATTCACAGCCATGCGAACAAAAAGTAAAGACATCTCTGCATAAGAACTTCAGAAACTGAAAAACATTCATCTTTCCCCAAACCATCATTATGGAGGTTACTGCAAAATTTAACACATGTACATAAGACCAAGAGAGGACCTTTTTCCCCCTCATTTTACTCCTACAAATGAAATAATAACAGATCATCTTACTGACAAAGATTTTTAAAAGCAGGCATGTTCTGTGAGCCAAATTTCACAGCATTAACCATATAGCACCTTTATTTGTGTTGCCATACACAGCATCAGTCCATGACATTCAGTACAATTTTTTTTTTCCTTTCCTGGCCACAACTTTGATACAGTGACTCATTACTGCTGTCAGATCATAAACACTGGGGAAACAGCTCCAGAAATAAAAAAATATAATAAAGGAAAATCTCCATGCGAGCACTCCCCATTGGCTTTAGTGCACCATCACGCTGTTTAAAGGATTTTGGTTTTCCATAAGGAAAATTCACCTGCAAGGATTACCTGTATCACTCCCCCCGTTTGTTAAATGCTGTCCCCACCACCTGTGTGCATCCCATCCCTCATGTTACCCCATGATTTAAATTCTTTCCTCAGTTTAGTTCACACTCAAGCACTCGAGAACATTTGGTTTCTGTATTTCTGTTATGAAGAATGATTTACATGCTCTTCTTTTTCACATCCTTAGGATCCATACCTTCAGCGGAGGAGTGATACACAAAAGATGCGCTATGACTGTATAAGGGGTAAGAAAAAGAAAAAACAGATCATTTTCCACCTGAATTTCCCAGACCTTGTAGCTCCCCAGAGAAGATGATGATGATCTCTTCTCTAGTGGAACAGCACTGACTGAGAATGTATTGGTCTCTGTCACCAGGCTCTGCCATGGGGTTTGTGCATAACTCACTTCATCCATCAAAACACCACTTTACTGGTACAGGGGCTTTAGTCTGCCTGGGAAACCATGTAAGGGGTTCAACTTCAAGGAATCAACTTCTTTTTACCTTTTGGTAAATTTTCTTTGTGCAGGTTTGAGCTGAGATGCCCAATGAGGGGCCGGGATGGAGGAGCACTGATGTGCATCCTCGCAGGATCAGTGATCCCCCCCCGTGCACGGCTACCAGACACACAGCGAGGAGCAACACACCCAGCCCTGGGACAGCAACTGGATAACAGGAACAGCAGCACAAACAAGAGCACAGCGGAGTGGTGAAACTCCAGAAATGCTGGAAACATGAGTTTGATGGCTAAAGCCAAACCAAAGCCCTCACTTATGCTAGGCTAGGTTTAAAAGAAAGGCCATGCCTACGTACTTGGGTTACAATTTCACCTTCATCCCTCTACAGAGGCAGCCCAGCAAAGCTCTCTGTTCTGCAGCTATTCTGAAGAATGTCACGTAGATGACTGTCTCTTCATCAGCTTCTCATGTTGAGCAACCAAAGGAGATACAGTGATTCTTATCACATTTCACATATGACTTCACATAGTCTTAGAGAAGATAAACAGACAAGCTGCATGTTCTGTAACATTTGCTTTAGAGGTTTCAGTGGTGAAATGTTTGAAGCTGTTTCAAAACTAGACTGATGCATTGTCTGAACATTGTCCCAAAATAACCAAGATGCTCAAAGATCATTGCTTTTACTGTAGATACAAGGCCATGTACCTCTGCCAAGGGGCTCTGCCCTGGCCACAGAATCTGGAATTTTTTACCACAACCCTTCTCTTCAAGCCACCAAAGACTCTTTAAATGTTAAAACATACTTGTTCCTTCGCTGGGGTGCGTTATTCAGAGTGCAGCCTCTCAGCTTTCCAACATACAAAATCCACAGTCAACTGCAAAGCTCCAAAAGGCATTTCCAGCCCAGCTGCAGAGTTGGCTGATGTGTAATACTTAGGAAACTGCTACAGAAAATAAGCATATTTGAAAAACACATGCAGCTCATGTTACCGGCCTCATTTACGTTACTAAACCACCTAAAGCCATGACATACCAATATTGCAACGTGTCTCTGTCAGTGATCACACAGATCAGAAGGTCAAATGGTTTCCCAACTTCACTACTATCCAGTTTGTGCATATAAACAAGCTCAGCCGAAACCACGCTCCGAGAAACAAAGTGAAACAAACCATTTACAGGAGAAAAATGATACAGTGAAGCTGTTCACTTCATCACTGATCTGTGCTTAACATCTTTGTTCCGCTGCAGGGTTATTTTCAGACATGTGACAAATAACAATCAAGACTATTTTTCCTTGTATAGATTCTTCCACGAAAAACCATTTTCAGTTCTTCATCCAAAAATGCTTTACGCTCTGACATCAGCACTAAAGAAAGGTTCTTGAAAACCTTTAATAAACTTGTGAACTAATTTTTCTGGGGAGCCTGGAGCACTTGGTTCCCGGTCCACTCTATTTTTAAGACCACCCTTCTCTCATGTGCTCATTATCTCCCAAAGAGCCCTGCTGTCACCAGTGCCTGTGAGTGGTTCACTTTAAAGTGTTTTGTGCCTGATTTTTCCATTTGCAAACATTTAGTAATGCAGAAAGACACAGACTGAGTGTCACGGACTGGATCTCCAGGTGGCCTGATGCTCATGGCACCTTCCCGGTGCTCATCCCTCACGCAGTTGCTGCCTTCTCCCCCACAATTCAGGATTTCCCATAACTAATGAGTTCATTATTAAGATCATTGAAAACAGCATCATCCCATGCTCCCTGCGCTGTGTCAGTCTAGGCAGAACTTGACTGAGCTATGAGGGTACCTCCCTGTAGAAAGGGATGATTCTGTCCCACACCGCTCCCTGGAGCCGGATACTGCCCCGTATTTCTACCTCTGTTCATGTTGGAAGCATCAATAAATATCGTGTTTCATTTTCTCACATTTAGAACTTCTTTCTGTTATTGTTTCGGCTTTTGGAGAGGTTGGGGGGAAAACTGGGGACTGTCCACAAGTGAAAGTAATACCCTGGAGTTTCATTATTTACTCATCTGTCAACCGCATGGAGTCAGAGAGGCTTTGGCTTTTTCCTAACACAGCCCCTAAAAAACCACACTTTACAGGCATTTTTATTTTGCTTTTTTGAATGCAGATCACATTTAGTTAAAAATATTTAAATCAAAGTGGTTGTGAACTATGTATGTTTAATTTTCACTCTTCTCAGCTCTGCAAATAAGAATAGTCATGTCAGCATTGCTCTCCGCGGGTGATACAGGTATGCTCCAGGCTTTCCAAATCCCTTCCTTCTTCCCCTCCTTTTCTTTTTTCCCTTGACCACAACAAAAAGTTTCTGGCCTGAAGGACTGTACAGGGCTCCACATTAATAAATACACCAGCAGGAGTGTTTGCAAAGACTCTCCAAATCACACAAATCATAAAGGCTGTGGAGGAGCAATACAACTCAGTGCACTCACTGTTCCCACTCCCTGCTTCTAGGCAATTTAAAGTAATTTTTATTTACTTAAAGCACACCTATTAAAAAAAAAAAAAAAGGCAATTCTCATGACCTTTCCTCCATTTTCACTCATTTTCCACTCAGGAGAGCACCTGCAGATCATGGACATCAGCAGGAATTTTGCCTCATGAACGAGCAAAAAGAGGAATTAAAATAAACACATAGGGTTTGATTCTGTATACATGAATCATCATGATTAAAACCAAGCTTGTGTTTAAAGCAAAAACTTCCTCCACAAGCACTTAATTTTGCCACACTGAGCATATGTAATCAACTTGGATTTGTTTGTCCCCATTAAGTGTGAAATTTAATATTTCCATACAGTAACAAGTGTATATAATTAAATATGTAAGATATCCAGTACAGCCAACTTAAGCATTACAAACCACGCCAACTTGTGCATTTCCCTTCACTGTTACCGTTCCAGCCACAGCATTTTAGTGAAAATTTAATTTCCTTTTCCTCTTAGAAAAAGAAAAAAAAAAAAAAAAAGGAGGCATGTGTTAAAAACATTATTTTTAACTCCTCAATTAGATTTTGAGTCTCCACTGTAGGCGGGCGAGCAGCATGAGGGATGCCGGGGTGAGAGGGTAACTCCCGGCTCCTGCTGCAGCTCCCGTTTGGCTCAGGGCAGGGAGCTCCCCTCGGCTTCCCAGCCCAGCAGCACATCTGCTCCCACTGCAATCACTGCAGCTCACCAGTGAACACAGCTGGCTTTTTTTATTATTTTGCAGGAACCCTTGAATTGACAGAATGCAAATGTTACACAGGCTCTGAAGTCGGCTAATTTGAAAACAATATTTCTCATTTCCCCAATTTTCTTCTTTCGCTCATTTGGCTGGGGTTTTTTCAAATGAAAATGCTCACTGGGAAAATATCTTAAATTTCTTTTCTGCTTGCTATTATGAAAATCTTGCTCTTCAGAAACTAGAGTAGTTAAGTGTCTCTAAATAGTGCCAAATACATTTTTTTTAGGCTCTCATTAATATAATTTAATAAATTACGCAAGTACCATCTTAGGCACGGGCTTCATTGAGAACCATAAGCCTGATCCAAACACCCAAGTCAAAAGAAAACTTTTTCTAGGAAGTTTAGCGGTTTCTGGGTCAGGTATTTTGCATGTCAGGCATCAAAGCTGACGAATTTCCGACTCTTTTACTAGGAAATTATCATGGAGAGAAGTTGCTTTCTATATTAAACAACTGAAATAGCTGAATATTTTTTCCTGAAATAACTAGAAAAAAAATAAGGCATTTTGCAGCAGACCAAATTTGGAAAATACCAATCCAAGCCACGAATACCCAGCACAAACATAACCATGCAAACAAACCAGTTATAACAGAACCAGCAGCAATTGCTGTGGTCATGCCGGACAAAAAATAACCTCTTCCAGCTCCTCACCTTTGAAGGGTAAACAAAATTTCCGACACCACTTCAGCTCTAAGATTTCTAACGCGACAGCAGCTTTGCTCACCTCAAATCCAAATTTAAAGACATTTTGTGTTGTTACAGGCACCCTAAGGATGAGTTTGCACGGTAGCGAGATGAAAGCATATGCACATATTCTCTTAAGCACAAATGGAACACGAAACATGGCAGAGTAAAGGTTAAGTAGCATTTGACTGATTTTTACCTCATGGGAACTGTAATTTACACACCGCATTCATCCAAGGTAAGAGGGTTCAAATGGCACAAATTAAAAGCCTGCAGTTTCCTACTTCTGTTTTTAACATATCATATTGATACACGGCCAGTTTTTAAAGTGATAAAAGGTTTCTATCAAAATATCAAACAGCAAGAAGATGCACTATTTCTACACTGTCAGCATTGCTGTGTTTTACTGCATCCTTCCTCACTCCTTACAGCCACTGTCGATGATTATAAAATAGTAACAGTCCAGCTGCAGTCCAAAAGGACAAATTAATCTTCCAGGCACCCAGCTCTTACAATCAAATCCTGGACAGAAATTTCCAGGAACAGAAATAATTAAATTAATGTGGGTTAAAAAAAAAAAAAATAAACCCCAACAAAAAACCCAACAAACAAAAAAGGCAGCACGGAGCACCATCAGCTACCTAAGGAGATGTCAGTGTGGAGAGAGATGCCAACATCTGTGGCTGCCCCAGGGGCAGGTCCAAAACCTCCTTCAGAGCCTGGACCAGAATCCATGGCTTTGTGCTGCTCTTGATGATGCTGCCATTAAAATGCCACAGCTCCCAGTGCTCGTGCCCTGCGATAGGGATGCTCCAGCAACTGCGTGGAGATGGGTCCTAAGGCCACCTCCGGTGCTAAGGATGGCTCAGAACACCAAAGGCCCTCTTGCATCAAGACATGGCAGTGCTGGGCCTGAGGGGACAGGGAATAAAGAAGGGAAGCATCTGAAAACTGAGGAACTGCATGGGGTCTTCTTCTCCCTGGGTGTTGCGCACTTCAGTTCATCCCAGCACACGCTGCCCTCTCCCTGTGCACCCACAACCTCTCCCAGCTCACTCCCTTGGCCAGCTCCAGCCCCGAGCAGCAAAGCATCAGCTCTCCAGACACCACGGGCTGCTCCCAGCCGCAACCCTGCTGGATAGACAACCACAGTTTCCAGAAATGTCAGAGGCTGTCGGGAGCCCACAGGTAATTAAAGCAACTCCAGAGAACTCAGTCTGCATCAGAGATCTTTCCGGAGGCAAGGATGCTCCTGAAAACATTCCTGAGCAGCTGTTAAGCACCCAGCAAGCATTTACTTGGGAAACCCCACAAGCCTTTTATACATCTTAATTTTTTGCAAGTAGTCATCAATGCATTCAGGGCGTCACAAAACCAGCTAGAGATACTATTGCCAAAAAGCATGAATGATTTTTATCAGCAAGGCAGAGAGAGATTCAGCAGAGCTTTGGCAAAACGCCTGCTTCCCATGGCTACTACCCTCAGGACTCTGCAACCCCTCTCCTAACATGCACATCAATGTGCCTGAAGTGCCTTTGGGATTCCAAGCACTGCGATACCACGGATGCTGACTCTGGCCACCTTTCCTTGACAACCAGAGCGGAGACCTGCAAAAATTGGGAAATACAGCTTTTTCTGGGTCAGTAAGTCAGTGTTTTTCCCGTGTCTGATTGGCTGGGGCAATTCCACTTCAGCGTTAGTGTTGACAGAAAAATATGTGCTGAGAATTTTAGAGTTCAGGATGTTCTTTAGTCATTTTGGTGATTTGATGTGGCACAGGAAATATTAGTGCATATTCTGTATTTTCAGTCACACTCACTTCACCATTCTTATAAAAATAAAGACAACAGAGTCAGATCACTGAGACTGAAATTATGAGCAATCTGACAAAAGTCAGAGATGGGGGAGGAAGGTGATAAAGACTCAGCCAAATGTTAAACTACTAGCTCAGTCTGATATTTTAATTTCTATTCAGCTTTTATTAAACCTGCCTCCAAATTAGGAGGTTGACGAAGAACGAGCCTTGCAGTGATGCTGCCTGTGCTCACTGGCCCCTCGCCTTACACACTGTGGGTCCTGACTAATCTCAGTACTACTGGTCTTAGAGACTTGATACCCTGGCCATGAATTTAATATAAAACCAGATAAAGATAAGCTACCTTTCACCAGATAGGACAAATCAAGATTTCACTGCTCCTTTCAACAGGACTGTGAGTTTTGGACTTGATCAAAGTGTACTTGCGACTAATTATGTATTGAGATCGCTTATCAGCTGCACTGGGCAGTGTTCCCCTCCCCTGCTAATCAACACATCTCTGGCATTCTCATCCCAATGCAGAATAAAGCTGCTCTTCCTCTGGCAAAAGCCCCAAAGTACAGCTGTTGCTGCTAGTATACAATTTACACTCCTCTGAAGCACCAGAAGGGAATGGAGCAAATCCCAGATGCAGGATCTTCCCCAGCTGATTTCTGCAATACAAATCACTGAAGATGGGCTTTGCTTTTTTTTCCTGTTGAACTGGCAGAGTGCTCCACATCCTAAATATTAATTAAGTGCCTATTTTTGTTACAACATGCAAGGCTCCAGATAAAGAAGTTCATCACAGCCAACAGAAAAATATCAAAGTTTCATGCACATCTTCTTTCATTTAATAGAATCACAGTGCAGTTTAGGCTCGAAGAGACTTTAAAGTTCAACCAGTTCCACCCCCGCCATGGGCAGGGACACCTTCCACTGTCCCAGGCTGCTCCAAGCCCCATCCAGCCTGGCCTTGGGCACTGCCAGGGATCCAGGGGCAGCTACAGCTGCTCTGGGCACCCTGTGCCAGGGCCTCGCCATCCTCACAGTGTACAACTTCTTCCTAGCATCCAACCTAAATCTCTCCTTGTTTAGTTTAAAACCACAGGCCTTTGTCCTATCACTATCTGCCTGCATAAATAGTTGCTCTCCCTCTTTTCTATAAGCACTCTTTAAGTACTGAGAGGCCCAATGAGGTCTTCTCAGACCCTTGTCTTCTTCACACAATTCCTTCTTGTAAAACCTACTAAAATTCAGCACAGGACCGAACCGCACTGCAGGTTTTTCCCAGAAAGTTGCTTTTAAAGAGCACCGAGTTTAAAAAGCAAGATTTCTAATCATGGCCATAAACAAGTGCAGTGGAAACCCCAAGATCACGGTTTATTTCACAAGCCGCTGGCAACTGCTGGTTGCTCCTGGGTGTGCTGCCACCCTCCCATCCCCAGCACATCGACATCCCCAGATTTTTCTTCCTTTAATCCTGAAACTATGAAACCCAGAAGCCAAACTTACAGTCCTCCTGAGGGGAGCTGGCTGGGCTCTGCTTCCTCCTGCGCTGCCCTTCTACCCCTGGGTTTTGTGGGCTCTGCCCCAGGGACGAAGCACTGCTCTTTGCAGGATGCCCAGCTCTAGCTGGCTAACAGAAATAATAGAGAATAATTGGAACAGAAACCCTGGGCACCCACGTATCAAGTCAAGACAATGCATTTTAATTTTTTCCCCTCAGTTTCTGCATTGCTGTAGGTTAGCCTAATTGATTCGTGTTCTCACCAAATTAAAGACACAGCACGCAGACAGTATGCCAGTGAAAAAATATGGCAACAGCAAAAGTTTACAAATTTAATTTGCAATTGTTTTAGCAAAACAGCTCAGTCCACTCCTTCAGTTTTGGAAAGTAATCAGCTTGTGCTAGAGGAAGTTACCAGCTCCCAGGCAGGAGCACTATAACGCAGACATGTTTCATCAGAGATTAAGACCAGTTTTTCAGTTAAGAAGTGGATTTTGCAAGTGAGGCAACACTGCAAGCTACAATTCTGTGGCCTCAGGATCCCAGAGGAGGGGAATACTTCGGGAGTAATACCAGGGAAAAGATCTGCCAAATTTCCTTTTAAAAGCAATGCTGGTGTAAATCCCAGCGAAGCCCCAAATTGTCACTTTGAAGCTAAAAGGGATCCCCAACGCAGCTCTATTTCCCAGGCCGCCATCAGCAGGCAAAACCAGAGTTCCCACTGCCTCCAATGAAAGGGTTAAGCCAAGATTTCAGTCCCCTAGTTCAAACCGCCCAGTGAGCACTCCCTGCCCAAATTACAGCAGTGCATACATCCAACAGATGCCGTTCAGACAGGGGCTTTCCTTGCCCTGAGGTACAGTTCAGTTTGTCCATTCTACTGTGCAATTACAGAATCAATAAAACATCCCTTTGAAACTCCCTGGACTAGTGCCGACACGCAGACAGTAGTCAAGCTGACATTTTTTGCTGTTTCCGTTATTACCACCGTCAAGGCTTCTGAGAAGCAACACATCAAAACCCGGGCGCCACAAAGCAAAGAAGGAAAAGCAAATGTGGAGCCGAGGTTTTGTTCCTCGTATCAGCATCGCATCGCTCCCCAGGCGATCACACAGTGCCGGGCGTACCTGCACACAAAACCCGCTCAGAGCCATCCAAACAGGCAATGGGAAACGCAGAGCTTCCGAAAAGCACGTGTGCCCCACCCTCCTCTTCTTCCAACAATATGAATATCCCTTTTTTTGCCATTTTCCTGGGGAGAAGAGGGAATTGCTGGTGGTAGATCACCTGGCCTAAACGGGGAAGGTCTGATTTAGGGATGAACTTATTAAAAAAGCAAATACCAAGCGTCCTGTTGCTTGTATGTGCTCATGAATGCGGCGCGAGATGTGGACTGTATGTGGAAGTTGGGAGGTGGGGTTGAAATCTCGCCATCCATCTGTTTCTGAGCAGTGCCTGAAACACTGAAATAGAAATGGGAAGCTGCAGAGTGCCAGGAGTGGAACCTGGGAAGAAAAAATGCAGGAGCGGGACAACAAAGAGGAGGATATTGAATTAGCATGCTCAGAATGATTCAAAGGACAATTGAATAACCAAGGACAGGCCCAGCAGAGCTGTATTCACTGTCTATGAAAATGCCACCTTTTCTCCTATAAGAATTAGCAAAATCCGCGCATGTAAAAGGAAAATGTAAAGCTGAAGGTCTTAGAAGTACTTCCTTAAAATTACCATCTTCAGAAGTTTATTTTCATGCTCGCTACACAAATCACAAATGATTTCATCATTCGTTTTGAGCTTTAAAGCCTGGTGTGTATGGTCAGTACCCCACATACCTACATTTCCGGGGAAAAAAAATACCTAGAATTCCTCCAAAGTACTACTTGTGTACTTGATAAACTATAAAACTTGTTTACTGAGGCCAGAGCATTCCCTTAGTTTTCCTCCTCACCAGGAAGGGCATGGGAAGCAGAGTGACAGGCTCCCCCAAAGAGCCCCGCCACAATGACCACAGATGAGGAAAGGGGTAAGAAGGCTTACCCGTTTCACACCAGATTCCTCAATCTGCCTTAAACAGGCATTACAAACCATACAAACGTCACATCCAGAAATAACCCATCTATAAGGGCATGCAGGTTGGAAAAGGGCAGCACAGGTGAGTTAGAAGGATGCCAAGCCTTGGCCTCTTGAAAAACTTCACCATTTGCAAAGTTTCCTTTAACTGCTTTTAACCCTTGTTTGAATCAATCCTTGCTCCCTCAAAGGCTATGTGTGGATTCAACTGTTTGCAAATAGTAATAAAATCAGCCATAACACAGTTTTAATTCTGATGTCTCTTCACACACTGATGCCTCAGGCCTCCAGACAGAAGGAATATGCTTGCAATGCAGTGGTGGGGGTAAGCAGCTCTGCACCCGTGTCCCAGACCTGAAAAAGTCAGGTTAAATAACCTCCCAGTGCCCTACAAAGCAGCTGAATAAAAACCACAGTCCAACTCTCCCAAGTTCAAAGGTTAATTTATAAGATTATATTTCCTCCCAAAGGATGCTCACGTGTCTTCTATACCGACATAGGCCAAATAATAACTCATTTGGAGAGCAGCTTATTTTGAAGAGGTTTCACATTTAGTGATGAGCACAAGGAGGAGAAAAAGGAGGATGTCTCACGTTCAGACTCTGTCTCAGGATATATCATATCTTTTTGCCAAACCAGTTCTCTTTGTGGTATAAGATCACGGGTGTGTTAACTGTAAAAACTCCTTTTAAAGCCACCGAAGCTGAAGATAATAAGGTTGTGTCATCTGTACAAATACTCTGTACTGGAATGAGCATGCTGGTGCACCAGAGGAAGAGCTGGCTGAACACAAAACAGTCAGAGCAACAGAAACCGAGAAGATCCTCGAGCCTGGCTTGTTAGGAGTGACCTAAAATGGCCCATTTTGACTCACTCCTCTCTACCTCCTCCATCGGAGGATTCAAAGGGAAACTGCAATTCAACCTTCATGGCTGTAGCACGATTGCAACAAAACTATTTTTTGTCATGAAAGAAAAAACAAGTTGCGGGTGCCTGAATGCTGATAGATCACTTTTGCTTTAAGAGAACATCATGTCAATCAAAACTAAATTCCTTATGCTCATCACAGGAGCTTGCAACTAAGCAATACAAAAATCTCATTCGAGTTCAACCAGTAATGTGTTCAAAGGCTTCCCAATCTGCTCTGTCTCTGGCATCAGCAGCAGACAGAGAAGAGGCAGAAGAGATTAC
>VZRN01000404.1:3941503-3986043 GCA_013397935.1 Dasyornis broadbenti
TAAAAAAAAAAAAAAAAAAAAAAAAAAAGGAATTTAAACCAGAAAAAAGCTCTTGTAATAAGAAGGCCATTTTACTGTTTATATTATAATTCTAAGTGACTGGATGTAGCATAAAGCTATGATTATTTTCCTGTGGTCATAATATATGTGATTTAGAGCATGTTTAGGGAAAATGTTAACTGAGACAGAGGTCTGTAAACAGACACAGAATTTGGGCACAGAAATGCAGCCCCCTTGTGCTAACCCACACCCAGCCTTGTGCCACTTCATTTACTGTTCAAAGTTCACTGCAAAGGAGTGAAGCTGTCTCTAATGCCACACAAATTTGGCTATCAGCTGTCCTATGCAAATTTGACTCTAATTACATATGCATTACTGAGCTATGAAATAAGTCAGTGTGTTGTGGTATGTGAATACACATCCCGCTCTTGTTTTTGAGCATAATAGTTTTCAGTGTCTGCAGAGTGTTCATATCCTGTGGACTTGTCTTTTTTTTCTCCTTTTCCTTTCTATCCTGTGGACTTCTCCTCCCCCACACTTTTTTTTTTTAATGAGACACCTTCTTTTCTAATAAAAAATTAAATTAAGACAGAATTCACTTTTTAAACCTGTTCTTAAAACAATATGAATTCCAACCAGAGAGAGCTGAAGTAAAAACCAAAGACTATTATTTTATAGTGTGTAATGAATTACCTTTAAAAACGTTGAACAATAAACAAACAAGTACCCGAAAACATTTTTGTGAGCTAATTATGTACTAAGCAAGAAGTAATTTTATCCTTATACCCACATTTTATGTTTTGGGCACTTCTATTTCATGTCCCCTGACACCTTCTCCAATAATCCATCTACTTTATATTGGAAAGCCTCACATGAATAAAACTTTATGGCACTACAGGCATTTAGCCTTCCACTGACATTCCTGGCCTGTTCAATTCTGCAATTCAATCAAAATCAAATCTCAAAATCCTCTTGTCAGCCAGCGCTGCTTTCATATGCCCGAGCCCTGTGTAAGGATAACTGCATCCAATCTTTCCCCCAAGCAGTGCTTATATTGTTTTATTACAGTTCAATGAGTGGAGTTCAAAATTACATGCAGCTGCCTACTACTGTGGTCTGTCTGTGCTACGCATGGACACAAGTATTGCCCACCAGGCTTGAAATCATTCACTTACTGGTCTGGCAAGAGAGACTGAGCACTTCACTGTGAGCAGGAACATCCTGCCTGCTAGATCTAAAGAGGGTGATGTTAGCAGATCAGTCCCTTTATAAAGGGATTGCCAAAGCCCTGTGAAATGCAACTCAAATGTGCTCGATGTTAAGCATGTGGCTACTGCACATAAAAGCAAAGATAAACCTCAACATGCACTACTCATTCGCGGAAAGCTTGTGAGGGAAGATAAAGGACTGGGGAATAAAAGGCATCTCACTGAGTTTTTATGTGTGTTTTAAATGACGAAGCTTCATTTAGGCAATTTTTATCTTTTCCTTGCCCCCCTCTCCAATCGTCACACTGAAGCAAAAGGACGAAACAAAGCTAATTAAATACAATTTAATCAGATGAACAATGCAGCGGCTCCTGATCCAACAGCTTAAAAACTCCCGCAGCACCAGCTCCTGCACAGCCTGGCTGGTGGGAGAGAGAGAAAGAGCATCAAAACTGGTCAGGATTTCCACCCCACACTGGAGGAAAAGAGTGGCAAGAGACTGCCTCGTGCTATGACCAGGGCTGGGAAGCAGCAACAGCCATGAGCTGCTGGAAAGGGGCTCATCCTCAGGCTGCCCAGCCAGGTACCAGCACGATCTCCCCACAGACAGCATCAGCATCCTCTCAGCACACACAAAATTCCACCAACACTCCTACAGGTTACCTTTTGGCCCATCACATCAGTGTTTGGTGATCATTTTCACTTGGCTTTCCATCAGCAATTCACAGTATTACAACAGTGACCAAAATGAAAAGAAAAAAAAATTAAAAAAAAAAAAAGAAAAAGAAAAAAGAAAAAAAGGCTTTTATCAAAGGCTATTCATCAAATATTGTACCATGACTAAATTCCGTAAGAGTAGCAAGTGAGCAAACAGACGCAACACATCGTTAGACATCCTGCCGAGAAACAGCTCTCTCTGAGATGAACCCCATTACCTTCCAGCACACAGGTCTGAGAACCCAGCTAACCACACAACAAACCACCGACCTATGACAGCAGCCCTAAACTGCTCGTCCACGAATCAAGGCTTCATTTCTTTTTCCAAAAAAACAGAGAGAGGAGGGAAAAAAGCCCGCTCAGCTGCTGTGCCACTGCCCTCGTGTTGGTTATGTAGAAGCAAACCCAGTCCTGAGGCTGGCCAGCATTTGGGCTTTTCATAGCCTTCAAACAAGAGCAGTGTGGTCGACTGTGTGTGCATCATACGTGTGCCTGTTAATCTGTTTCTACATCTACTTGCACAAAGCCTGGACAGGGAAATCTGGAAATGTGACAGCGGTGACCGATCCTGGAGCCACCAACTGTGACAGTCCAGGACAGAAGCACAGCCCCTGGCTCCGGCGCTGGGATGCAGCCCACGCAATGCAGCTTTGAGATCCCACCCTGAAAAGGGTTTGTGGCCAGTCAGTCACATCTCCTTCACGTCTAGTCATGGTACAATGACAGATTTGGGAACATTTGTACCAAATCTCAGAGTGCCAGGATCACAGCCATTTCAGTCATCTCCTTCCCATCTGAAACCACCAAAGGTATCTTTCTGCACAAGACTAAAGCTTCTCCACTGGAGGTGGACTGGGTTATGGAACACCAAAGCCCTGGAGGAGCTCCTGCACAGTTCCCCACAACAGCCCTGTCCCCACATGCCTCACACACTCAGGGCCAACACGGAAAACCCTCAGAGGAAACATCACTTCCCTTTGTTAAGGCTACTGAGGGCAATGAGGGTGAGGGAAGGAGCAATAAACCCCCCATCAGCCTGCAGACCAGGTTTTGCAGCTCCACACATGGCTGAGACTTTCAGTTTTGGGGTATTCTGTAGCCTGAGTCACAACTCCCCTGGGTGCTGCACATGTACCATGACAGCACACGCATGCACATCACCACCCCCACGACAGGGGGACACCTGAGCCCCACCAGGGACCAAACTTGGCCAGCAAAGCGCTAAGAAAATACCAGCAGAGGAACCCTGCTCAGAAACAGTGGATATGGTCCCTGTCAATATGCAATGACATATCAACATTACAGAATCCAAAACTGGAGGCAAACCACTTGGGCGTGCGCTGGGGCTAAGGAGGGGAAAAACCGTCTCGCTCCACATGCACACTTGTAGGAAGTGACAAAGCATCGCGTCTGCCTGCCACCCGAAACATATTTAGCAGCCTATAGATAGCAACCCAACGAGACGGATCCAGCGCGAGCCCCGGCGCAGGCGCCCCGGGTGACTCTGCACCTGTGGCTCTGCCGCGAATCCCAAGGGATGAGAGAGCCGAGCCAGGAGCTGCGGCTCCCAACCGCCTCCTTTATCACCACCATCACAGTATTTACTGTAACACATGTGACTTAGTGAAGCCCCAGATTAATTAAATGAACTCCTCCATTAATCAATCAATCAATCCAGCACAGAGCAGTTGAAATATTGAATTACTTAAGAGCAGCATCTTTATATAGGACTTTTAAAGGTCTGCTCTGGAGGACCTTATCCCCCGTAATTAAATTCAGCCTCACATGCAGAGGAGCATAAGAAACCCAGAGGAGGCCCTGAGGCTGCAAGAGCAGGAGCGTGGGCACGTTCCTGGGTGGGAAGGAAACAACAGCTCCTGCCTTGGGAAATGCCCCATCCCAGGGGGTCAGAGGGCTTCTCCCAAAACAAACATTCCTCTGAACCTCCCTTGGAAACACGCCCCCAGGCACTGCCAGTGAGGGCTCCTACTTGTTCAATCAGGATCACTAATCAATTCATTAAGAAAACCAAGATCAGGATTGCCCAATCCGAAGGAACAGCTCGCTTCCAGCGGCAGAGCTGAACAGGGGGAAGGAGGAGAGCAGGGCCATGTGCTGGTACTCTGGGAATACCTGAATGCATACATAATAGTTGCAAAACCTGTAAAGTCAGTAGAGGTTATCTGATTTTATATATGGTGAAATTTAGGCAGAGAGAGTTGAAACACGTTGTTCTGAGATGTGCAGAGCACCGGTGAGAATGTCAGTAATAAGAACACCAATCTCCCGTCATCCTGAAAGCCAGGCACACAAACCGCTAATACGATCAATTTTGTCATCTGTGGGTCCACTTGAACCACTGTATTTGGACATCGAAATAGGAGAAATGCATTCTACACTTCTTTCCATCTTCATTTCAGTCTGGATGTGACTGGTGTAGCTATGGTTATCAGTGGGAGAAAGGACAACAAAAGGGAAAAAAACCCCAAATCCTAGTCCATGCATATAATCATTCCAATTACTAAAAAATCCCCATCGTCGGAAACTTCTCTCATAGCATGCGAATTGCTGTTTCCCTTAGGCAATAAAAAATTAAGTTTCACAAGGCTCCCCCTCAAAAAACAGACCTATAACATCTAGGCAAAAATAACTAATCCTGGTATGTCTTCCCCACCCCCAGCAAATATAAATATTTTAGCTATTTTAGCTGCAAGAGTCTGATTTAAGTGGTTATAATTTCTTTTGTGCTTGCTCTTCTGCCTCCAGCCCTTCCCACCACCACCAGTTACCTTGCCCTGAGCAGGGATCTCAGTGCAGCACGTGGACTGCCCTGACAGCTTCTCCCAAACACAAAGAGAACAGAGTAACAGCCTCGAGATCTTGGGATAAGATAGTGGACCCAGAATCAAATAAAAACGCAGCAATATGAACACATACTTCAGTGCTCAACAGTCACTATTTTTTTTGGCAAAGACAATACCAAAAAAAATAGAAAAGGCTTATTACAAGCCCTAAATGTAGGATGGCACAGCATGTTAACATATTGCTGTACATCCTTTATAGAATTGCCTCCAAAGCTATATTAAAACAATGTTAAGGTTGCAAAAACTAAGCAACAAAGTTGGCAACATCAACATGCAATCCTGATTTACACCTTTGGAATGAGTATTACAATCAAGTCTTCACTTACACAATCTAATTTTTTTCTGTGGGACTCCCATCAAATGCACAGTTATTAAGTATTGCTTTTTTCCTTATAAAACCTCTACTCCCCGTAGAGCACACTATCCAAATCCAAAACTAATACAAAATTAGCAAACTTCTCTTGACTATATCTCCAATTGCTTCATTAGAGTACCAGGAGTTCTGATATTAAAACAAAAAAAAAAAAAACAACAGCTTCTCACCTCCACTCGCAAAGACATCTGATGGCATCGCAGCCACCACAAGGCTGGGAAACTGAGACAAAGAGAAAGGGAGGCTCTTGGTGGCTGCTGGTTTGAGTTGCTCAATAATTCGAGGCACCAACCTGAGCCCACCCTGACTCACGATCTTTATGGATACTAACAGCCCCATGTGCTCAACAACCCCAACTGGCCTCAACTGTGGTTGCCAAGCCCAGATCACTTCTGTAAATTGGCCCCAGGTGTCTCTTGGTGGGCATGCAGAAATGAGGAACAGGGAACCATGTGGCAAGTCTGGAGCAATTGGGTTTGGATTACGTGACAAAGACCAAACAAGGCTTTTTGGGAAGAATACAAACAAAATGAACCCCCAAAACTACATGATCATGTCAAGAGTTTCACAGGCTTAACAGCCCGGAGGCTTGGTTAAGGCCTGTGCCACCTTAACTCTGTCATTTCCCAAATCTCATGTGCCAGACTGTACCATCTTGAAGGTTGTTTTCACATACACCTCTTTTTAATGTATGTAATTTCTTTAGAATTTTTGACTCTGTCTTTAAGAAGTGAGAATTGAAAGAGAAGCAAGAAACAGATACAGCCAGGGTGTGGAGTGGCCAACAAGAGATGCACACCACCAGGGCTAACAGCACAACCAGACACTGCTGGGTGGCACTGGGAGCTGCTGGTGGCAGGGCAGGGTGGAGGCATCAACCCCAAATTCTGAAGATCCCTCCAACAGCCATAATGTGGCACCCATAGTGGGACCACAGGCAGCACTCCAGTATCCTCAAAGAACTTAAATTGCCTTGACAACTCCAGTGACTCCAAAGCAGTGTGAGAAACCAGGAGCTCCCACTGCTTCTCAGGGTACCCACTTCCCCCTGACACCCTGAGGCCATGGAACCCTACATGGCACCACACGAGGAGGATGCTGAGGCACTGTGGGACTCGTCCTCCCCCACGGCACCTGGGCAGGACCCTCCGTGCTCAGCAAAGTGTGTGTGGCTGCCCTGGCTTCCCCTCACCAGTGACAGCTCCTGCACAGAGACACTGCAGCTCTGTTAAAAATACACACACACACATACACATGCACCCGTACGTTAAAAAAGAACAATTCTTTATATGGCAATGAGCTGTGCTGTCATTCCTGTCCATTATGCGCGTGTTTGAGTTTGGTTTGGGCAGCTGAAGAGACTTGGTGAGGTCAGCGGGTGCCCTCAGAAGATTTGCCACAGTCCCAGCAGCTTAATTTCTGGTCCTGTGTATGTTCGAGGAAGTCACAGGTGTCGTTCAGAAGTGGCATATCTCAGTTTAGTTCAATACTTACATGGCATTATATGCTGAGGAAGGGGCTGCACTAATACACAGAAACTGCCAAGTATCACATTTTCCCCCTGATCTATGGCGTTCTCCATCCTCCCCAGTAATTTGCACTTTCTTCTCTTTCAAAGACTCCCATAAAAGCCATTTACAGTCAATACAGTCTTGCTAGCACCCGGTGCATGTTCTCTCCTCAAAGTACGTGTTTACTTTGACTTCCCCTCACAGAAACAACAGGCGAGTGTTGCCATTTTACATCACAGACTCTCAGAGTCCAGGGCGTTTCTGAAAACAGGTTAATAAAACAAAAAAGAAATTTAAATAAATCAGCAAAAATCAACTGAGAAAAGCTTGCACTGCAGTTGCTCTGACTAAAGAGAACAGCGAAAGCCAAAAGGAAGGAGTTAACCTTTGTGGGAACAGCATCAAACAGTGGCTGCTGTTTCAGTTATCGCTGCACCGGGACTCGCTGCAGCAAACTGCATCCCTTGGAAAGGGAAGAGCATCACCTACACACTCGCCATTCTCCAGGGGTCACAGCTAAAGCACTGCCCTTTAAATGTTGGGAACAACCAACAGCAGGTACACAAGAAAATCTGGTAGATTGAACAGGAAACTACCGAGAACTATTTCTGAAATGTAAATGAGACTCTGCTACTTTCATTTCATTCTTGCCGTAGCACTGTGCTGAGATGAAGTTTCCATCTGTGATTTTCAGGACAGGATATCAGCCATTTCAGATGGCATCCGTCGGAAGCCAGAGAGAAACGTTACTCACAATTTTTTGTTTTATAAAAATATTTAAACTCAATTTGGTCTTCCCCCGGACACAGCTTATGGGAGATTAATTCAGCGCTTTGGGGAACAACCTTGCAGCGAACATGCAGCTTTACCCCCACCATTCCTTTTTAAAATTACTATTTTTCAATAACAACTTGTATAAAGTTACAGTTTGAAATGGGGTATATATCTTATAAAACAGTTTTGATAAGGTCATGCTAAATACTGATCTTTTATTCCTACTTTGTCTTCAACAAGTTAAACAGCTTGTGGTATCAAACCTCAAGGTTTTGAACACGAGAAAACGTTTTCACATCTCTCAGTGAAATTCAAGGACTCTTGGATTACCTGTGAAATTTAGTGTCCATATGCAAGAGACAGCACATCCAGCAAAATTATTTCAAACACTTGTTTCTTTTTCCGCAACATTTTCACCATCAGTCACACAAATTTATCAGCAAAAAATGCTGAAGTCAATGATGATGCAATTAAGGCTTTGATTACACGATGACAGCAAATCGATTTTAAAGCAGATTATATCAACAGTTGGGCAAAAGGAGAGGCAGACATTATGGAAATCAGACCTTTTAATATCTTTAAGATTCCATAACCCCAGAGAGCATCTTTAATTCACCCTCTTTTATTCCAGATGGTCTCATAAAAAAACCCCTAAGTTATCACATTCTGGTAGCCCATGCTAACACACTTCCTATGACATGATGCTAATACGTGTTAAAAACCAACATTAAAAAAAAATAAAAAATAAAAAATTCCAAATTGCAACTATTTCCCCACTAAGGTGACATTTGCAACCACGTACATTTTTTTAAAGACCCCCAGGATACAACACATCACTTACTTCCAGCGGGCAGGCATGGCAGTGCCTGGTGAAGGCATGCTAAGTTACACATAAGTATTTAAGAGCAGGATTTGGCTTCAGACTCCGCATGAAGGCAGGAATAGGGAACTATTGTGCTGCCTGTTTTCTCACAGCAGATCCCAACTAGCTTTGGCTATGGATCCAGCACCGCCAGCCAATTTCAAGGATAAAAAAAAAAAAAAAAAAGGACTCCCACCCTTTTCTTTGTNCCTCCGACCCTTTCCTTTCTCTCCCTTTTTGTAATCTCTTGCAGGCACAGCGGCTCCAGCAAGCAGCTCCCCTACCAGCCCAATATTTACACTAAACCACTAAAGGACTTTCTATTATAATGCTATCTCATTGATACAAGATTACTCCTGAACCACATCAAACCCCGCAACACTGTGAAAAGGCACAAATGCCGTCTCAAGAAAGAGGCACGGAGTGGATTATTTTAGTCTCGTTATTTCAACGGCACTTTTTAGATTTATGTAAAAAGTAATGCAATGCTACAGTAAGTGTTTCTCCCCTGGGGGCAACTGAGTGTCTATATGGATTAAATGTACACGCGTAAACACTTGCGATAGCTAATTATATTCCTGAAAGTACCCGATTCTTGCCATCTCTTAATCCTACAAAATAAAAACACTTCAAAAAAAAAAAAAAATTCAGATAATCATCAATTTTATCTACTGTCTTTGAAACTCTACAGAGATTTTTCACCTGAGAATCAAAAAAGTGTTAAAACTCCTGGCTCTTTTAACTCTCTTTTACAAAAGCTGCATGGATGTAAAAACCCCAACAGAACACAGCACTTGCCGTCTCCTCTGGTTGCACAGAACATGAAAGAGTAACCAGACATTTTTATTCAAATGAAATTATACAAATTTTTTTTATCTTTTTTTTTTTTTTCCCCTTCAGCATGCAAAAAACCCCACCCTATAGTGAACACAAGCTTAAAGCAATCTTTTCCAGTGGACCATTTTACTTATTCTACAATTTCTTACCCAAATTACACAGGTATAATTATTTTGACACTGTAATGAAAAGAAAATGGGATTTGGGCACTGTGGGTTTATCTAATAACACTATTTCTTGCCAGACTTCACAGCACTGACAATCACAAAGAGCCCTGTCCATTCCAATAGGAAATATTTGATTTTACTGTAGGAACATTATTTATTTTCACCAAGTTGCTATTATCAGAAAGGATATGATAGCTGAATAATAAAAATGAAATCAAGAAATTCTGGTGTTTCAAGGCTTTATTTTTTTCTGCTCTCACTTTTGACATTTTCTTCCCCTGGAGAGACAAGATAAAGTGCTGTCATAAATGGGTGACTTTTCTTGTCAAATGACAGATTTGATTCTCCATGGCAACCACAAATCAAGGTGCTAGTCTGAATTAAAGCTTCTCTTAAAAGGCGTCTTTATGTTTATAAAATGAATTTAAATTAAATGGGTATTAGGTACAGTTTTTTACCTCCATTTATTTATTGACTAAGGAGCTCTGTACTGCGTGGAGCATATTTGCATTTTAAGGAAAGACAACATATTGTACTGGCAGATGCACAAACAAAGCAAGTTACAAGGTCATGCTACATATACTAGTTTACAGTACTATGAATGGTATACAGATGGACAGCAAGCAGTTAAGAGGTACTTAAATACTGGAAAAAGCACAAAAATTACCTAGAGAGTAACAGATGAAGGAAATCTCTCCTCATTTCATAACACTGCTTTCTTCCACACACAGTTAATAGAGAGTCATGTAATTGTCACAAACAGAATGCCAAAAGGGAAAAAAAAAAAAAAAAAGTAAAAAATCAGATGCTTCCTCCTGTGCCCTTATGCAATCTTACTATAGAGCATGATACGCTCTTACAAATGGTTGTTACCATGACTTTCAAATACCCGAATTTATCCCAGATTTCTAACTTCAACTGCTCTAAAAATTCACTTTCTTGAGGTCACAACATATCTGAATTTCTTTATTCAGAAGATGAGTCAGTGGAGCCTCCTAGTTCCACAATTAACCTCCCTTATTACCTCCTTTTTAAAAAAAAAAAAAAAACCTGAAACCCAGGGAACCTAAATTGCACTGTAATACTCTCCTCATTCCATTTCCCCAAAGAAATGGGAAAAATCTATGCACAGATATTAGACTTAAATTTTTAACATATAGGTAAAGTCAAATATATCTTTTTACACACAAGTAAATACTTCCAGAAATGTAGAGAGCATTTTTAAAAAAAAAAAAAAAAAAAAAATCAAAATACTGCAGGTTTGTCAGCCAATTCTCTCAGTTACCGGAGTCAAGTGGCTCCATATTCACTGCCCTTGTAAGCTCTGCCAAATTTGATTTTAAGCTTCCTGAAGTTAAAGAAGGTTTATACAGTATTAACACGAGATCTTCTCACACATTTCTCAAGTTATTACACAGCCTTTTATCCAAAATCACAATTTTAAGCAGTGCAGGAAGGCTTCAGTTCGGCTTCACAGGCAGAGATGGACAGAGGATGTCTTCATCCTGCCGCCGGGCTTTCTGCTCCGCTTCACCGCTGATTCTTCCAGAGAAGGTGCAATAAAAGGGAGCCAGGAACTCAGAAAATCTCTTTACACCCTGGGTCTGTGCAGGATCTGGCCCCTGCACGCAGCAGCTTGGGGATGGCCCCCACCTTGCTGCTGTGGAGCAGCTCAGACGCAGCTTTTGGGGTCCTGAGCATTGGACCCATTCCCCGAATTACTGGCACCTGTGTGTAACCCAGAAACGTCCCAGTCTCGTATTGACAGCTGCTCAACCCCAATATCCCATCCTAAGAATCAGGGGGGAATAACAGTCAGGCCTCTCTGAGTCGGTAAACACTGGCTACATAAAAATCAAAGGACACTTTGCTAATGTACTACTGTATAAGTAACAGCCTCATTAAAATATGACTAATCCATGGCAGGAATGTGCATTTTATGGGGTAAGCAACTGGATTTCTTACATTTTTATAGTGAGAAAAGAAAAAGAAAACGAGTCTACCTATTTCACTCATACTGTAACCTGATCACAATGTTTATATATGCCCATCACAGTGCTATATAAATTAAGTCCCAAGAAAGGGTTTGAGAAAATAAAATATGGTTAACTTCAAACAACACCTCCAGCTCGACTCCTGAAAATCCTTGGCACTTCTTGCCACGCACTTCTGGACATTCTTGAGGTTAAGAGCCCGTCTCCTCGAGGTCTAAATACTGAACTTTTAGGGAAAATTTCCCGAATTACCACCGTGCACAGGGATAAGTGCACATGGAATATATTCTCCAGGCTGTTACACAAGCTGGATGCTGTGTGGTAGGTCCTGGGAGTATTGTCTGCTAATGCAAGGGGATGGAGAGTGGCGTCCACACCCTGTGCTTAGGTCTTCTCCCCATCAGCAGCCTTAAGGAGCGGCAGAAAAAAAGGTAGAGGGGTTGCAGTCATACCCTCTGTCTATGCAGAAAACTGGGAGGTTTTCTAGGCCTGGAGAGCCAACTGCTGCCTAAGCACTGAGCACTGAAATAAAAACTTTCAGCTGTTAAAATTGTTACTCAAATTGTGTTTCAGAAATGGGCAGCCACAGAGCCTTGTGCTCCATTTGGGACATGCTGCAGCCAAACCAGCAGCAGTTCTCCACTTCAGCTCCAAGTGTTCCAAAAGTAAATACAACACAGGCAGAAAAACCGTGCAAGTGCATAAATTCGGGGCTCTTAACCATTTTGGGGGGTCGTGGTAGTGCTGAAGCTGCACCAAACCATGGGAAAACTGTGATGTTTTCCAGTGTGGAGTAACTCCAGACACAAACACGGATTTGTTACAGCAGCGATGCAGAAGAAGACAGCTTGGCTTAAGTGCATCAGATAAAGATATTTTATTTTCTTCTCTTCAAGGTCCCAGCCACTTGGTTAGTGGAAATACAGGGCTTTGATTAGCAAACACCTGAAATTTAAAGTGGGGTAAGCTGATGATGTTAAGCCTTCTTTGTGCACTCCGCGGGTTTTCTGAGGTGGCTTTTGGCAATTACATGAAATCCTCTCCTTAATTGTTGTGAAGCAGCACAGCTCACCTTTTGTACTATTTCTAATTCATGGCATTTCGCTTTATTGAGCATGAGCTCAGAGCTGGCGATAGTCATAAATTTTACTACTTTAATAGTATATGTTATCTGACATTTCCTAACACTGAGCTTCAGGGTTTGAGACTGACCAGTCATGACAGAGATGGATAGTTAGCATAAGAGTTATAAAGGGAACAGCAGAGGCTTTGGTGATATTTTAAGCAGGGAAACTATGCAACATACTTTAAAAAGTGAAAAGACAACCAGGAAAATCTTTGGTTGGTAATCATAGTCAGGAAATGCCAGCAAATGTTTTGAGATGCAAGCTGAAAATGGGAAAGATGTTTAAAGCCAGCTTTGCTACCTTTAGCAGTGAACTATAAAGCTAATCATGTATTTTTGGGGTCTTTAACGTGGACCAGATGGAACTACACTGCACTTAAATAAAAAACATTCTCTGGCTTGTGGGATGGTTTGAATTTTACTTCATTGGATAAATGTGGAAGACAAAGTCACCAAGTAGGTTTTAGTCTGAGTAAACCGTGAAGCAATTAACAGAGTTCCAAGATGCATTTTCGTCCATCAGAATCCCCACTGCCTTCCAGTTTTCACATGGAAGTTATTTCATATCAACTTGAGACCTCACCACGTCCACACCAACTAGGTTTGAGCAAGTTCAGGTGCAGCACCTGTTCCTGAGCTCCTGGATCCATCAGCAGGGGCTCCAGCTACATCCTACTGAATCCTAAAAAACCCCAATCATTCTTCTCACCAGTTGTTTTGTTAGAAATAATACTAATTAATTTGGGGAAATTTGATAACAAGCTGTGGAAATACTTGATCCAAAACTGCAAGGTAAGTAAACTGAGGAGAATAATCTCGAATCTCTTTTTAAGTTATAAAATTATTTACTTGTTCTGATCTGAGCAAACATAAAAGAATGCCTCTCCCAGGCTCCAGGCATTGTTACCATCAATTAACTAACAATTCCATAAACAATAAAAGTATTACAAAAACAGCAGCACATCCACACCTACACATTAGCACCAGTCAGCAAAAACCCCAACAAAAAACTACAAACAACACTTCCTACTCCTTAATTCCCAAAGGAAACTCCACCCCAGCTGCTGCAATCAAAAATACAGACTTAACAAAGTGCCTGCAAGGTTAAATGGCAATTTTAGGTGTTACTTGGAACAGAAGTAAAACAATTTCAGACACAAGGGTGAGTGTAAGCTGAGAACTCCACGAATACAGATTTTTCCCTAAATAACAATTTCTTGCAGAGAATGTGTTCTCAGCTTCAGGATGCTGAAAGATGAATGGGTCTAGATGAAAAAAGAAAAGAAAAAAACCCAACTAGACCATGCATCACCAACTGACCCCAGAGGCTTCCTTGCAGTGGTACAGATGTTTTCAGGAGAGGGCTGTACTACCACTGGAAGTGGTGGGACAGCAGGAGAAAGGGATTCCAGCCTGCTTCCTCCCTGCCTCATTTCCCTCCTGCAAGTCCACACTTGCGTCTTCCCACTGCTTTCTCAGCTGTGTTCTCAGATTTCTGTGGGTCAACACAGGACTGCCTTGGCGCTCGTACAACGCCTGTGAAATCCAAAGAATCATGCAAATACACCTGGATATGCAACGCCTTCTTCTCTGATTCATTATGAATAGGTAGGAGCCATTTTAGCCAGGATGGTGAACATCTCCATTCTTCATTTTGGAAAGTATTCTTTTTAAAAAAAAAAAAAGTCATCCTGACTTCTCATTGCTCCTCAGCTCTCCCACTGATGGTCCAAAGATCCCTAAGCACACGCAGACCATCACTGGAGGCGGTCATCGCTCCTGCCCTGAAGTCAGGCAGGCACTGAAAGGGGACAATGCCAGCAGCCTGCAGAAATGCAGGCTGAGATGAATCATGCAAATGTATCCTGCATCTGGAAAATGGTGTTTTAAAGCACAGCATCGCTGTTCAGCTGACAGCAAGCCAAGCCCCTACCTGGTAGTTCTCCTCCTGAGTATCTTTCCTCTGTCAAGTTAATACTCTTTGTCCCCAAAAAACATTATGGAAAAATTCAAGTGTCCCCTGGAATTAATGTAGATTGTTACAATCAGAGAATCAATTCAGTCTTTAAAACTGTGAAATACAAAGGTTTTCATCCTGTTTTAAGGCCAAGTTTTAACACAAACTGAACTTTGAACCCTCCAGGATTTCTTTCCAAGAGCAAGTTGATCCAGGGGAGGATCTCCTTCAACATATATGCAATAACAAAGTAAAGAGTACTGACTCTGACAAAGGAGGGTGATTTATGAAACAAGTGTGGAAAATAATTATTTACCTTCATAACAAGCAGTTTCTTCTTGGGATTTTTGCCATAAATGTAACTTTCTCCCAACAGCAACTTCTTCAGAGATGTTTGTCAACTTCTGTCATTCACAGATACACAACAAAGAAAAATGTATATCTCTCTAATGAGATGCACAGCCAAGGACGGTTGTCAGCATCATAGCACCGCTGTTGTGACATGTATTTTGTTTTATTCAATACATAACGGGGAAGCTGTTAAACCCAGCAGTCCAAGCAACGTCCAAATAAGCATTAATAATGCGGTGAATAACTGATCATCACTAGATGGTTTTCAGGAAGATAAAGAGTTTTCCCTCCCCCTTTTAAAAATATCCTCCGAGTTGGAAAACAAAGAGGCAGAAGTTAAGACGGGTGCCTGCTACCTCCCACAACGGGCACACATCTGCAAGTGCCAACCTGCTCGTGGCTGAGCCCGTCCTCGTGCGCCGCAGATTTCAGCAGCGCACCCGGAGATTGTAGCAGCACAGCAGGTGGAGCAGGGGGCTAAGCGAGAAGCAAGTAATGTGGATTGTGTCCCCCATCTTTCAAGGTAGATGGCAAATCTGGTTTCACCGACGTGTACAAATTCGTGTACAAAACCCACTGCGTAATACAAGGACATCTGTGTTTACCAAAGTAATCGTTATTGTTTAATGCGTATTTTTTAGGCCATTTAACAAATAATTTTAGCTCTGATGAACATGGTGATTTTCGTGATAGACTTAAAAGGAAAAAAAAGTTCACAAGAAATGTGGAGCTGCTAACATGTGCTAAGTATTAGGACAAGAACCACAGATTAAGGGCACTGCTTTGACCTCACGTATTCTCACCCCCTGCACACTCAGCCAGCAACGGTCCAACAGGGAATTGTGGTTTGCTGCCTTGCATCAGAACCTGAAGTCATCCTTGTGCTGTCTCCTGCCCCAAACTTTGTGGACACACGCAGCAAGGGCGGGCAGCACCCCGCCAAACACCATGAGCAACCACGGGACTAAAACTCCCTTGCTTTGAGACCAACCCCACAGTCAGGGCTGCATCCACCCACAGCCCCTCAAAGCTCAGTGCAATGAACAACCAGGTCTTCAAACCAACCCCACCACAGCCACGGGGAGATTCCCATCCCTATTCCTGCTTTACAACTTCCCACCATCAGCTCTGCCCCACCGCAGCTCCCCGGTTGCAGGATCAAGCCCAGAGGGATCAACAGACCCAACCCTCAGGGGCTCCAAGGGGAGCTGGAGGCAGGCAGGGCTGACAGGCAGGGCTGGGGGAGCTGGGAAGAGTGAGCCGAGTCGAGACCCCGCTACATGTTCAGCGATTATAAGATTAGTGTGTTTTTATTTAAAGTATTATCCGTTAACATCCCGTATTACAAAAGTAGCACAACAGTATCGACAGACTGTCAATATTAATAGGAGTGTCTAATGTTTTATCAATACTAATTTAATTTCTGTTATCTGCAGGCTGCAGGGCCTTTCTGAAGAAACAGAGGAACAAGAATGAGAAAGTCAAAGCAGTGACATAACAGGAAAACGAGCCATTCCTTCAGCTTCTCGATCATTCAGTGGCACCCTGCTGTTAACACAGTTATCCTTTGAGTAAAAACACCAAGAACAAAACCCACTGAGGTATTTTTCTTCCAGTATCACCAGATCCTCCACAACTCTCTTTTTCTTTTTGGACAGAAACCATCTTTGCAGAACAGCATTCTTCCTAACTACGTACACCCAAAATCTGTAAAATAAATGTGTCAGACAGCAGCAATTACAGGTTGGATGAATAACTCACCCTTACAACACACTGTTGATTCACAAAGGAGAATTTCCAGACCACTGATTGACCCAGTCTCATACAGACCTTAAAGGGCCACACGGAAGATGCGTATTTTTCATTTTATAGGCAAAATATGTGTTTTTAGGAGAAAATTTCTTGAAGACTAGTATTTTAATGAGGCTCAAATAAGTGTCCCTAGGAGTGCAGGGCAAGGAGATGTGCTGGCAAGTCTGTCCGAGGTGGTGGGTGCTGTGAGGGGTAAGAATCCCTGTTCCTCCCAGGGAGACGCTTGGCACGACCTGGATCACAGCCCCACCCCTGCACCTCCCATCACTACTAACGCACTTGAAAAGAGAGAGGAAGACAGGGCCACAATGACAAAATGTCAAACTGAACAAAGTAATTGAGCTAATCATGTAAACATTCATTATTACTAATATTAAAATATCCTGTTTTGCATTTTCTTTTTGTGACAGAATGAGCAGCATCTAAGGACTCAGAATTATCATCTAAGAACTGAGTAAAAGAGGAAACTGTCTAAAATGAAGACACAGTATCAAAGAAGAATATTTCTCTTGCTTTAGCACATGAATGATCCCAACTGTACTCACCACAAAGCATTAAGTGGGAATGCAGGGGAAAATATTCTTCTCCTTAAATATATTTCAAATAAGTGATTTATGGTTTTCAAACTGTGAAGGAAAGAAGTGGAAAAGAAGGTACTGGGGTAGGAAATTGGCTTACCTCATGATACTCCACGATGTGTGACTAGTTCCCACAAATGGGTGAATCCTTCTTCCCTCGTTAATGAGGCTGCAGATTTCCTGGTCCCCCTCCACCACCTGGAGCTCCCCCACCCCACCAATTTTACATCCCTGTGCCGAATTTCAAAGAGTAGCAATACCCAAAACTCCCCTGAGAATACGTCCAGAGGGTGCTGAGCATGGGACAGCGACTCCAAAACGCCAGAGATGGGCTGGGTGGGTGACAGATCTCCACACCATGGCCTCTGATGCTGGGCCACAGCACCATGGATGGTGGCATCATCCAAATCCCACATTAGAACAAGGGGAAGCAATGTTTAAAATGGAGATGGGGGGAAAAAATATCAACTTATATTGCAATCAAAATGCTGACTTCTCTCCCCTAGCCTGTCTGTGACCTCCCAGCAAGTTCTCCTTGACAGATTTACTGAGATTTTCACACAAAATTCTGCCTTCAAACAGATCTTTGCTGCTACCCATGTCCACTGCAGTCCCAGAGATTAACATAAACCAGTGGTTTGTGAGGAAGCCATGTCTGCCAGACTCTTTCCCAGAACCACAGAAATGAAGAAGGCAACCAGAAAACAAGGAAAAACTAGTCTGTGGGGACTGAGCTGCTCAACATATCCCTTCCAGGCAGTCAGGGATGGAATCAGAGAAGTATCTTTGAAAGGAAAAAGAACCAGTGAGGAAGGAACAAGCAAGCAATGCAAGGGGGGGAAACTATGCCATACAGAAATTAATCCAAGAGAAGTCCCATAAATTGGAAAAGGCTGAGAATCAAAATTAGGAGTCACTGGACAAGAATTAGTGTAACAGATGTAGTTCCCTACCAGAAAATGTGATTTGAACACCTCATGCACAGCCCAGTCAAGGATTTCAGAGGAGGCAACAGGAAGAAACTGCAAGGCACAGCGATGTAGGTTAGCCTGCACCTGAGAAAGCAAATTGAAGATGAGCTTCTGGGTCTAAGCACCCACCAGGGCAGCTTGAGGGATCTGCAGAAGAGAACAAACCTTTCCAGCCTGCCCATGGAGGTTTGCCTTTGTGTTTTAAGCCTCCAAACCTGGCTGTCTGGGAGGTACACACATAGCAACATCCTCAGCAGATCCATCAGCTCCTATCTCCAGTTGAAGAAAGCGATCTGCCAGGGATCCCTGCAGGAATCCCCCTTGCCAGTTCTGCCTCTTACCTCACTCAGCATTTTCTGCTCACTGCCTCTCTTGTCTACAAGCACCATTTCTGCAGCACTTCTCCCTCCTCCACCTCTTCCCAAACCTCCAACCCCCTCTCCTCCCTGCGCAGGAGGCAGCTCCAAAGGGAGCAGCAGCAGCCACAGCTCATAACTCGCCTAACGAGTGCCAGCCAGAAGTGATTTGTAGGCATCAAGTAGATTATTGTTTTTTGAGAGAGTGGAAAAGAAAAAGAGGGGCACGAGCTTAAGGTGTTGTTGATGAATGAAGATGAAAAGAAGGTTTTAGGGTGAGAAGTGTTTGTCTAGTGTGACCTAAACCGTTCAAACCTCATTTGATAGATGATGGACATTTATTCCCTGCTATGTGTCACTTCAAAGTCTGAAGTTTATATTAAACAAGAAGTCTTCTCCTTCTGAGTTGTTCTTCAGTTTTTCCCCGGAGTTTATCACACAGCACAATACTTGGAAATGTAATCGCATTTAGTTTTTATAATAAAGTCATATGGTCGCTAGCAGTACATGTTAAAGAATGCATTTTATTGTTTTTCATTATGTAATTGTGTGCTTCATTGCTTTTCATCTGTTTTCCCTTGCCGTGGGAGGTGGCATGGCCCAGGAACACCATTTTTCTGGGGATGATGTTCTACGGGCAGAATGAAAGCAACACACCCGCACTCGCCAGTGCCACTGCCCTTCCCTCCTCTCCACTCCCCACGGGCAAGAATCAGGCTCCCAACAAAGCTGACAGCTCCTTCTCCAAGGTAAGGCTAATCCAGCTTTTCCACCCCACAAGGCCCTACTTGGAGAAGCCATCAGCAGCAAATACTTAAAAGTAAGCGAGGGCACCAGGCCCAGCCGCAGCTTTAATCACAGAGATTTTTGAAGTCTTGCATTCAAGTCACCTGTGACACTTTCTCCCATGCACATGGCCAAATGCCCAGACAAGGATGTCTTTCCTCTGGACCCGGGTTTGCAACCTTATGAGAAGTTGATGTTGGCAAAGAAATCATCGCTATCATGAAGTAAATTTTCCCCAAACAGCTAATGGCACTAATCATTTTGAACAGGGGATTCCTCCTACCAAAAGACATGATCATTCCATTACAAATGTTTACATTCCTATGCATTAAAAACAAACATATTATGCTAATAAGTTATTGGAAAAACTGTACGTGATGGGATATGTTCCTGTTTGGTATGCACACAAAAGCATTGCAGCATTTAATCACATGGTAAATTTACTCATTTACTACATCTATTCCTTTAAATGTGCCCCAAAAGTTGTTTTCTCAGCACTTGCTCACTAAGATTGCTTTCAATATTGGTTTTTGAGGAGTTTGTTTTACTTAGATTCTCTATTAAGAAGAAAACACCACATGGATTTACTGAAACCGTATTTCTCCTCCACAGTGTTGACTCACACAGGAGCAAAAAGCATTTCATGGAAGCCCTGGCCCCGAGCAAGGACATCACCTCTTCTCTGTGTGCTACCCAGAAAAAAAAAAAAAAAAGCCACTGCCTTCGATCTGAGATGCTCTGGTCTACCACACCCCAAACACACAGACCTCCTATCAATGCCGTTCCTCTCCCCACCAGCAGCAAATTTCCACTGCAGCCGTGCTAAGCCCTTGAAGACCCCACAGTTGTGCATCCAAGCTCAAAGCCAGAAACTTGAGTTACGCTCCATCAAATTGCTCCATCTCACTACACTTTTAGAGCTTAAAAAAATTATCAAATTCTATTGAATTCCTCTCTACACAGCTGCATCTCTAATGAACCCCCATAAAAGTTAAAACTTATATTCAGTAATCATATGCAATTGAAACATCATAAAATGAGAAGTCAAGGAACTGTATGTGGGCTGCAATGACTTGTCTTATTGTATTCATTCCCTTAATAAATATATCTTAAAAATAACCTCACAGTCACACATTTGCAATATAATATAAAAATAACACTGGATTCAAATTATTAAACACGTAATTTAATAGAGCAAGAATTGAAATGTAGGACAGTGTGCAACTTTATGCTATAGGAATAAGATGATTTTAGCCAACACAACTATTTCTCTTTTTTGCATTATCTCTGCATTTATAATATTACAACATCCACATAACCTTGACACTGTAGTCACCCTAGTAACAAACAAGTGTAACATTCACTTATTATTGAAATCCCAATAGGGTGTTTGATTCAAGTAAAACAAAAATTGGAGGCCCCTACTCTGTTTTTTTCTTAGTCACATAGAGATGGCCTAAAAGGATTTAAAAATAGATATATTTGTACACTATTACATCTACAAAGCAGAACCATTTAATTTTAATTTAACGCTTAATGGAAACAAATATAACACCTTTAAAAGACACTATGCTAAAAAGAGAAGCAAATTATTTAAGTTCTGGACCAGCACAGCTTGGAGAATTCACACCAAATAAAGGGCAAGATTTAAACCAGTCTTACAGCCAAGAGAACGAGCTGTGCTGGCGACATTGGACCGGCAGAACTGGGCAGGTAGAGGACACCTTTCACTGGGCCACCACAGCCCAGAACTGATGGGGATGATCATCCCCACCATGTCTAGCTTCTGCTTTGCATAGCTGATTTCATTTAAATTGAGTGTTTTGCATGAAAGAGAAAGGGCAAAGGTCCTAACAGTGCCCAGAAGGGCACATTATTGTGCTTGGTTGTTCCTTAACAATGGCCAAGACCAGACACTTCAGAGAAAGGTACAAGAAACACCTGAACTGAGAATTTTCCCCTCTGGAAACAGGGCTTTCTGCCTAACTGTTTGTTAGCTTTGTCCTAAAACAAGAGAATTTATACTCTTCCTAACTTGTAAGACCAAATAAAACTGCTCCTACTCAAGGCACCTGCAGATGTTTGCAATCACCCATAAACTTAAATTCTCTTACTGCTTCACACCTAGTCCTTCATAGCTAGGATTTACAGTTTTACCGAATGATTATCTGGTTCTGTTTGAGGAAAAAAAACCCAGCCTCAACCATCTGAAGCTATCTTCCCCTCTGCTCATGTTGGCCTGCTCTTTTCACAACTCCAAGGGCAGGAACTTTCAGCTCTTGCAGACGCTGCAGCCCATCACCTCCGGAGCAGCGGCACAGCCACACATCCCTCTTGTCAAGGGCTGCCATCTGCCAGGGCTCCGGCCCGCCCGTCACGCTTTTATTAAGTCCCTGATGAGCGTGATTCAATTAACGTCGCCTGAAAAGCCACTCCACTGCAAATGAGAGGTGACAAGGAGCTGAGACAGGAGCAGGGGGACATGGCGAGGAGCAGCCCGGCCAGCGGACACGGCGGAACTGTTACTGCACGGGGCAAAATGGGGATGAGCTGCCTGTGGCCAGGGTGATGGGGAGAGAGAGGGAGAATCTGAACAAGTGAGACTTTTAGAAAGCTCTTCCCACCCTGCCTTTCCAGCGGCACACACGTGGGTTTTATTGGGTTATTCTGCCGTCAAGTGTTTTGCCTCCACATCACCCCAAGTACACCTGACAGAGCATCGCCTTGCTGGGGGCAGGGGATGCCCATGGGCCCCACCAGGAGATCCGTGCCCGAAACAGCTGCAGGAGTGGGCTCCTTCTGCCGGTGGAAACAAGGACTCGGCTAAATGTGGCGAGCTACAAGTTTCTGCAACAACATGCAAGTCTCCAACATGTGGCCCGTAACGTAGCTGTTGCCATGGTAAAAAATTCATGTTTAGTGAAAAGTGTTAAATCTTGTATCATAAGTTAAATCAGCTGCCAAGACACATTTTCACAAGTAGGGGAATTTTTGTCTTTTCAGAATGGAATGTTTTTCAGTTGACATTGATTTTTCCCTAAAATAAGTCCCCCAGAAAGGAAGCCAATCACACGTGAGGCAGTCCAAGAGCTGAATTACTCTACTCCTTCTCTGAATCATCAACAAGTGTTGTGTGCTAGTGCATGTGTGTGTACAAATGCACTGTAGCTTCATAAATTCCATCCTCTTATACAAACCAGCAGTTATACAATTTATTCAGAATATTAAGCTAATGATCCCAGCAGAAACAGCACCAATATTTCATATTTTGGGTGATGAGACTTCAACAAGTTAACTTTTCTAACCAGGAACCACCTCAAAAATGATATTCAACTTGCCCCAGACTTTTCACAAATACAAGACTGAGCCTGACTATACAGTTGTTTATGTAGGTCAAGGACAGAAATAGTAAGAGTAGATTTATTTGGTTTTATGTTTCTTGTTCAGTATTTCAAAAGAGAACAACTGATTTTAATACAATTTCAGAAAGAGAGACAAGTTAGAACTACTGCAGAATTAGCAAAAACACCATCAACAACAAAAACCCAAACAAAAAAACCAAAACAAACAAAACAAACAAACATAAAAAACCAAACAACAACAAAAAAACCCCAACAAAAAACCCCCACCACACAAAAAAACCCAACCACAAAAAAACTTGTTATTTTTATTTATTTAAAAAACTGTTGCAAAGAAATCTGGCTATTACCAGTTCAAGACCTGTACGTGTCCTTCTCTTCCTGAACTATTCAAATTTGGCTCATTCTAGCATCTTTTGGGTAATCTTCCATATTTAAAGCAAAATGCATTTCCAGTGGGAGGTTCTCCCACTGACACATCCGGGGAGGACTCAGCCCCAGAGCAGCCCTGCAGCTCCTGCAGAGGGATCACTGCCCTGCTGGACAAAGGAGAGCTCTTGGACAACACCAGATTTTCCTTTTCCACATCTCTCCTCAACAACCACAGGCTGGATTTCACCTTCATTGCGTCTTCTGCGGTGAAGACTTTGCCCAACAGATTGCTCTCTTTTTTACCTGCTTCCAAGTAGCAACAGCCAGCAGCCAGTCACATCCTTGTTTCTAAGTTAAGAAACACTTCTGATTCCTCCTCCTCTCTCTAATTATTGCTCCTCGATCGATTTGCCGTACGCCATGCCAAATTCGCACCTTAGCTCCTCACCTCTAGTCAGTAAAGCTCAAACTCTCCTCCCATCTTCTCCACAAAAGGCATTTTCTAGCAAGCAAGCTCCTGCTTATGTTCTCTTGCCTCTCTCTCTCTCTCTCCTGAAACCAGCTCTTTGGAAAGGCTGGAGCATATTTAGCCCTCCCAGCTCTCTGCTTGTCTCTTTCTTTTATTTTACATGGTTCAGTGTTCACATTCTGCTCTCATTCTGCCTTCTCTCCTCCCTTCTCTGCCCCGGTGCTACAAAAAGACATCTTCTGTGACACCTTAAAGAAAAAAGGTCCCTGAATTAACATGACTTGCACTGCGTGGTATTTTCAGACCGGCCATTTGCTAATGTTGCAAACACAATTAGGAAGTCAGGGAAAGAGCTTACAGGAGCGGCTGAAAGCTGCAGAGATAAAACGGAAAGCTTTTACCTGCCAAGCTCTCAGGTTAGGGTTCTAGGTTGCTCTCGGATCTAATAAAGCTATAAAGGAGCCATATTAAGGAGATGCACAGTTGCATTGCTGTAAATATCAAGCGTGGCTTTTTCCATCCTCCTAAAGACATGGATTTTTGCTTCCATGATTTGCGGGCTGGTAGCCACAGGTGGTTTAAATTCTTGGTATTAAAAAAAGCTCAGAGCATTACTGACAATTAAAAACAGCTTTCACACATGCACAATAACGCTGCTCATGCTTTAAAAAAAAAAAAAATAATATGCATATCCATATTACCATCATAATAAGTGCCACAGAGTGACATGATATGATTGAGTATAATGGTTCCTTTGGAGCCATTATGGTCGATCAGTAAATAATACACTTTTGAAATTGTCTAACTACATATTTACACTTGTCAACTCTCATACACTTCAGTGACAGAATTTAAAAGAAACACTGTAAAAAACTGTAAGAACATTAAACCACAAAAACATTATGCTGAAGTAGTATTAAGGTTTGACTTAAACCCACAAAAACACGGAAATTTCAGGTTAAGGCCAAATCTCCAAAAATGACACTGCCTTTAGCTCCCAAGCCGTGCCCAAGTGCCAGCAGTGATGCAAGAAAAGCGAGGGATGAGGCAGGAAGGCAGGAGACCGTGGGGTTGGGGCGGTCCATGTGAGAACTGAGCCACTGGGGAGGGCTCTGGCCACCAACTTCATGGGTGAGAAGCAGCCAGCCAGCAGCAACTCAGCTGCTCAGCAGAACACCATTTCATGATATTTTACATAAACAAAGCCTGAGCCTTTCTCTGTTTATTCAGATGAAATTCCCAATTAAGTTGAGAAAAATTAGTCTTCATTTGTTTCAGAAGAGGCCCCGTTGAGACAATGGGAGTTTTCCTTAGCTGAAACACAAGGAGAAGAACTTCAGGCTTTGACCCTAAAAAGGCATTGTCAAAAAAATATGTTAAACAAACATGACAGTGGATCATTAATATCCCAAAGATTCACTCCATGTGGGGAAAAAACAAGACTGGGAAGGAAGATGTTTTTTCAACAGTAAAATAATGGGCTTGGCCATGTCTTTTTTAATTGATAATTTTGTGTCTCTTGTTCAGCTGTAGCCACTTTTGCTTCGAGCAGTTGTGGCAGCAACTTTATTGGTTCCAGTAGAGCTCTGCTGGAAACAATAAGCATCAAGCTCCCCCATGCCATCTGTCTTTCTGTGAGGGTCACGTCCTGCTGGCCTGGAATCAAGGGGATATTGAATGCTTGGGAGACATCAAGCACAGCCCCAGGCCCACGGCACCTCCTTTGCCACAAAAGGACCCCAAACACTTCAGATGCTCTGCACTGAAATCCTGAGCCAGGCTTTAAAAAGCAGTGATGGATATTTTCCTAGAGCAAAGGTCTTCCTTTCATATATATCTATATCTGTATCTATCTCCTTGCTCAGGCTTATCTATTACCTGGCTTGTGATAACGAAATCCATGAAGGCTTGGCAGGGCAGGCTCTTGAAAGTTGTTTGAAGACACAACCACCACACCCCTGACAAGAGGGAATTACAGCTTGGTTTTATAGTCAACTCTCCCCTCGACTAGCTGATGACAGAGAAGCCTCCCTCCCTGCTCAGCATCTGGGATTTTACAGCCGCTGTATATAAATGGGATTTTCATGACAAACAACTCTATATTCGGTTTCCTTGTATATCTGAACGTGAGAACAATCTCTGAAGGCTCTGCTGGGAAGAAGTATTAATGAAGACAAAGAGCATCTCAGGCTGTTCCCCTCTGGAGCATTACCACGATGACAGCATAAAGACTCTGTCCTACACAAGCACTTTAAGTCCTCATCCTCCTCCCCACGCAGCAATCCAGGACCCCTGTGTGTGCCTGCCCCTCGCAGCCCCCTCCTCAGCATCCCACCACCCAGCCCCACCTGACAAGGACAGGATCTGCCATCAGCTCGTACAGCTTCCTCTGGCCTCTCATTTCATAAGCCCTCCCTGCAGATATTTGCTTTTGTCTAAATATTATAAACCAGGGTAAGACGAAGACTTAATAAACCCTGTTGCCTTTTCACTTTGTGCAGCGTCTGTCTCCTCTCACCCAAACTCACAGCTCATGCAAATGTCAGAGCGAGAACAGTTTTTACATCTCCTTGGGTCGCCCCACAGTGATACCAGCAAAGGTAAACAAACTACTGAAGTCTGGGTATTTTTATTTCAGATGGCATGTAAATCAGTGGATGAAAGCTGGGAATAAACTGGCAATACGAGGGCAGCTTATTTAAGTTTCCTCCCCCAGCTCAGAGTTCCCTTGATGTAATATAGCTGACATAACCCTACACTAAAGAAAAAAAAAGGAAAAACCCAAAGAGATATAAATATTTCCTCCAAAGTCAAAGACACTCTTCAAGATGTTTGGCCAACTCTTACAAAAACAGAGAAGCATTTCCCTACCAAAGGCAGAAGTCTTCACCTGTAGGGAATTGGGAGGAGACCAGACACCACCTCAAGCGCTCAGGATGGGCACAGGGTTCATGTGGGACACCCCGTGAAGAGCCCAGACACCTGAGTGTTTGGGACGGGTACAAGTTCCACATGGGAGCAGCAGAACCTGGGACACACATGGTGCTTGCTTCCTGCTGTACCACATACACCTCTTCTCAAAACAGCCAGAGCAGAGCTTCCTCTCCTGGGACTCAAATCAGAAAATGACTGGTCCTGTGTAGAGCTGAAAGCCCCTGGAAAGATGGGTTTTTAAGAGCAGGAGCTCCAGCTGCCACCTAATTGTCCGACCAGTGGGTGCCCCAAACCCACGAGCTCCTCACACCATTATCTCCAGGAAGAGATAATGAAGAGAAGTTCTGTGCTCCCACTCTTCCCTCTCTGCCTCCTTGTTTAAAGCTTTCTGGCTGCTGGTGAGGAAATGATTCTGCCCTGCTCTAACTTCCTCTCCACCACCTTTCCATCTGCGAGGACTGGTGAGAAAATGTTTCCACTGCTCTTACACTTCCACAGCATCCATTTCTGCGGCCCTTGTAGGAAAGAAACGGCTGTCTCCCATCTCCTGCTGGTGATAGTTTTATCAGATAATAGCATAAAGCAGGAATGATCTTGTAAAGCTGTTACCAATGCTCAGAAGTATCTGAATTGCAGCAGTGAGGCAGATCATGCCTGCTGCATTCAGCCACCAACGGGCAAAGCATGAGCAGCATCCAAGAGACCTGTCTACCAAAGAGAATATCATCACTTTAACCTGCCATGAGCAGTTGTTTGGCTTCTCTGATTTTCTGTATGCGCATTGTAATTTTTTTATATTTTATTTTAAGTTCAAACCTGCTGAAATTTGATAGCTCCAGACACAACAGTGCCAAGGAAAAGGAGCCACTGGTCCCTGAGAGGGACTTCTTTCTGTGCTGGCTTGACACATAAAATCTGCTTCTTCAATTATGTCTTCCCTCTTACCTAGACGTGACAGTGTGAAAACATAATAAAAGCTCTCAGAAAAGAAGTTTAAGGAAGCTGATAAAGTATTTTTCAGGTTTCATAAATGCTTTAACACCAAGATAGCCACTTGCACAGCCCAGCCCTGCCCCTGTGCCGCACTGGTGACTGCAGGCTCTCATGCCTTCCCAAAGCACCAGCGCCTCCATCTCCAACAACCTAAGAACTGCCCTGTGCAATAAAAACACAGCTCCTGCAACACAAAACTCCAGCTACAACTTCCACTTTGCACTGTTAGCACTCTGCATCCAGAGAGGTACAGGTGGTTTACCAGAGTTTTCCATGTACACCCACCTGCAAACTCACAACTTCACACACCCCGTGACATATCTGGTTCAAAATATCCCTTAAAGCATCTCGAGTATCAATGAGGTGATTTCAATCATGCATTCACAACCTCTGCCGAGCCAGGGCGAAGCCTTGCAGATAAAAGCTCTGCTCGGGACTTAAAGCTCACCACCTTCGCACAGCAAAACCTTTTCCTGTTATGTGATTTATTGGAATAATAGATATTATTGGTATGATAAAACAGATTATTTGAAAAACTGTTCCAGGAAATCATTACAGACATAGAAAAGTCATGGCTTGCTCTATTACCACAACAAAATTGTCTATTTCTTTTTCTAAATATAAAGCAATGAAAAATACCACAAATCTGGTCAGGATAGAATTCTACACTAAAGCCTTTAGTTTAGGTGTCAGAAGATTTTTTTCACCGAAAAGGCGTGAAATTCCCCCTTCTCCTGGTGATGAGAAATGCCCCCTGATGCCCCAGCTCCTCCAGGACACAGCCAAAGTCGAAAGAATTTTCAAAACTAATATGTACACTGAGTAACATGGTTAACATCATCCAATGAATTTAGATCCACCTACACGGTATAAATATATCTAGATAAACTGTCACCTTCAGCAGAATTCATTAAAATAATGTTGTATCTTCCTTGTTAAATGTAATTTTTTTAATTGAAATTTAATCTTACTGCATTATTTGGTAGATTTTTAATTGACATTTGTAGTAATTAATTGGTAAGCATTACAGCTTTGTCTGAAGAATTTAAAACTAAATTTGACATCGAGATTGGCCAGCCACTGCTGTGAGGTGCCTGCTGGGAGCATTTCATCATCCTCCCAGCCCCTCCTGCTGATCAGAGGTGGGAGATGATGGTCTCTTTCTTACAGTCATGAATTACATTACTAATGTATTCCATTACCACCACGCAAATGTCATGTTAATTCCTGATCATCATCAAGTCATACAATGGTTTCCACGCTGGCACCCAGCCAATTAGCGGTGTGGAAAAATATTCCGCCAATTATATAACTTGAATTAGGTTAAGGACTCAAGAGAAAGCAAAATAAATGCTTTGAAAATACTTCTGAGATAAAATGTAAGTTGACACTGTCTTCATGTGCTATAGCCGATGTTATACAATCTGATAGGCAGCTGCCAACATTCATAACTGTTTATTAAATCTAGCCTCTCTTTATGGTGGCAGCTAAGATCTGTATTTTTACCAATATTAGGTTCATTGTGTTATGAAAAAAGACCAAAATACTTAGGAGCATTCACACCAGCTTATAAAACTTACATTATGTACTTTATTAAATTGTTAAAATTACTTCTTCTCTCCTCCCCCTGCCACAGAGAAAGTTCCACGGACAGAAAAGTTTCAGAAAAACGAAGTCTTTCTGTAGCCGCTGATGCTGTAAGGAGCAAGGGAGATCCTGTGAGGACAGAAGGGACATCTCCAGGCTGCTGCCACCTCTCCCTCGGAGCAGCTCTGCCAGGGGATGCCAGGCTGGGCTCCTGGAGCTGCCCCCACTCCCCCCATCCCAGTGACACACATCTGGGTTAGCACAGCCTGGGGGAGCCCACTGCTGCTCCACGGACAAACCCCTCTGGCTCCTGCTCCCTGGTTATCTCCAGAAGCAGCACAGGGCAAATACAGCCCTCTTAGGAACCAGGAGCCAGAGGAGAGGACTGAGGGCGGAGGGGGGCACTGTCACAGGGGGAGGTCCCCACAAATCTGGGGTGGAAGGGCAGGGACACAGCCGGTCCCTGAGGCACCGTCTGCTCGGTGTTCAGCGCCGAGCCCCGCCGGCAGCACCACCAGGCTTTTAGTACCACCCCATTATTTTGATTTGTTCCGTTCTGAACTCAATTTATCGTACAAGCATGGCTATCTCCAATTTAAAAACGTACACAGCACCAGCTCCTCAACTTTAAAAATTCATAACTACGAGCAATTTGTTAGAACCTTTTACTGTATCTTTCTGTCTCATTTTCCGAGGTGCTGCAATGAGGCAATTCACTGTTCTGGCTGCTTACCCCAGATGACCTTTGCCTGCCATAAAATGGTATACAACTAAACACTCTGCTTTAAATAAAACCCTTGCCTCTTCGAAAGGCCGTACGTATTCAGTCAACACAATCAGCAGAAACCACATTTGGTTACTCAATAAGCTGGAAACTTTTTAAGACACCTACGGCGGCGAATGAATTCCTGACATCACCAGGGACACTCGAGTGGGGAACAAGAGAGACCTCCGAGAAGTGGCTCTTGCTGCAGCCGGAGAAAGGATCACTCCTTTAAGCTGAACTCTCAAGGAAAACGAGAACAAAAACTGAATTAGCTCAACACGTACCCTCTGCAGTCAGCACATTGCTAGGCAACTTACCATCTCTTGATAGAATTATGGTGGAGGGCTGGTCGTACATCAGGGTTAAGATGAACACAAGCACCAGTTTGGGCCAACTGCTCCTTTCCAGTGGGAATGCTCAGTGCTTGGTCATTTCGTATTATTATTCTGCAATATTTCCTAAGCACCTAGAGAGTCTAACGCATTCAGAAGGTATTTTAAAGCTATTATGTGACATGAAAATTTTAAGATAACTGGAAGTAAGTGAATTTTAGGAGGAATAGCGCGAGTCTTTTTCTTTGTTCAAGCCAGCATTTGGAGGGAGTTAACAATCCTTCTTCTCATTGCTTTTATTTTTTAATAGTGAAGGTATCCAGAGGGCACGTTACTCGAACACTTCGTCTTTACTCCAGATGCTGGCTGGCCACAGCTCTCCACACCTCCATAATTCAACCTGGTATTTCAGGCAGATGCTTTGAAACACTCCGGTCTTTCTGTTTGCCACCTCTGGGACCAGACACAAAGTGCCATTTCAAGCAGTGCCATGGGGCTGTCACAGGGCCCAGCGATGCCACACTTCACCCATGCCAGCCGTAGGAAGGGCCTCGATCTTTAAAAAAACCTGGATATTGAGATTCCGACCCCAGGCATTATTTACATTTACTAAAGAGGCATTAGGCAAATGCACAGAGTGCTTTAAATCGAGGCATGTACCTTGCATATAACCCCACGTTTCCCATGCATACTTTATAGGCACAAAGAAATAATTAATTACCTAACCACCGTGATTAAAATCAATTGATTCATATGCGACAGAGCAGTGAGAAATTTTTGCATGACTGGAGAAGTCTGGAATTGGTCCCCGTTTGGGGATCTCGGTCATATCAGTGAGGCTGGTAATTCAGACATGAAGGAAATGGTAAGAATCCCTCTCCTCTATGCACACTTTGAGCTGCCATATGGGTTTATTCAACTGTTTACTATACCAGTCGGTAGAAACTGAACAGCTATTATAATCTTTGCTAAATGACATGGTAATTATGCTACCTCTGGAAAAAAAAAAAAAAGAAAAAAATGGAAACTTAAAAAAAAAAAAAAAAAAAAAAAATCACAATTCACTGATGTGTGAATTTCTCGAGTTTTATAATCTTTGAATTGAAATGCACTTTCCAACACACAGAGGGATATTAAATATATAATAGAAACCTGAATTTATTTTAAAAAACAATTTGTGCTCCCAATTCCTACACAATTTAATTATGCAGATTTCCGAGGTTTGAAAGATTTCTTACACAGACCTTCCAATTTTGCTGCAGAATCGGATGATTTTTGTGTTTCCAAACTAATAGTGCCCTTCCTCTCACACCAGTTATTAAGAGAGGCAACCAGGAGGTGGCAGGTAGGAGGACTGGGCATGGAAAGCTCTCCATGCCAGGTTCCTGAGGAATGGGGACAGCTGGAAAAGGCACATCCACCCCTTGCATGGCAAAAAAAGGGACCAAGGGGCTTCCTCAGGGGGGTAATCCCAACAGGAAAGGCCCTTAACAGAGGAGGGGTCTCACTCCACCACCCTCCCAAGCTTGATCAGAACAGACTGATGAAGGCTTTGTCCCCGTGTCCCCGGGCTGGGCAGCAGCACCAAGGTGAAGCGCACACCGCAGGGACAGCTCTCCTGTGTACCAGTGACACCATTTTGTCACTGGGATGCAAGTGCAGCAAACGCTGGAGTTAATTATCTGTTGGCAATGGCTCCTTTGAGAGTCCATCACGTGACACACGATGGTGAGGAGACCTCTCCATATTCATATTTAATCACTACACGAATTGCCCACGTGAGCTTGGGTTAGATCCTGTCTATCTGCAAGGCTTCAGTTTTGGGCAGGAGCTTTGCCTGCATGACTGAACTCCAGTTTCACCACCAAAGACCTCATAGTTCGTAGGATTTGAGGGGATGAAGAGAAGAAAAAAGGAAAGGAGTATTTTTTCTGTATTGATAGCATTTGGTGTCTCTGCTTTTCATTACAAAGAAGGTTGTTTTGGTTTTTTTTTAAGAATAGTGGTGATTTGCTGTTAAACACAGATAATATAACCCCCCCACCACCATATTAAAAAGGGGAGAAAAGAATGAGGGAAAAGAGAGTCTGTAAGAAAGAATAAGTGAGAGTTATTGCAAACTCAGGCTTGACAACTCACCAGTTTTACTTGCAGGCATCACACATATCCATTCATGACTCAGGGCAAATACAGGAAAGGATTGGAACCCTTCTCATGGCAAATGTGTCTGGAAGCCGGAGTCACTCAGAAAAAATGTTCTCAGGAGACTGGAAGACAAAAACATGTTTTAAAACTTCACTCAGTTAGAATCATATCAAAGCCTATCGTTTTCCTTTGAAAGTAAAAGGTGGTTATAAATGCTGGAGGTGGGGGAGCATTACAGAAGTCTGTGTATCAAACGATCACACAGCAGACTCTATTTGGCTTTAAATAAAACCAAAACTTACAATATTAAGAAAGGTTTGTAGAGACAAATGCTTATTTCACATTTGCAACGTGCTCCTCCGACAGGAGAGCTTATGTTCCTTCTAAATATCAAAATGTGTCACCATCCAAATCCACATTCTGCCTGAAAACACTGTACTGAGCACAAAATCCGGATACTTTAACCTACTTTGCATTATCAAAATATAACACTCTCTGAATTTCTGAACTATTTACTCTCTGTCTTCACTCACTGCATCCTGATAAAACCTTAATAAAATGTAGAATCTCTTGTTAGCATTAATCTTTCCTCTGAGATAAGGAAAAACACATATAAAAACTATTTGATGTTCAGGGTGGAAAGGCAAAATTTGCAAACATCAGTTAAGAAATACCAATTAGTATGTTTTTTTCCCCAGCTATTAGTAACACAGATTGAGCTTAAGCTTAGCTCAGAGGAAGCTGCTCCCTGTACAAATGAAACATCCATTTTACTAATAAGGATATTTTAAAATAAGATGTATAATATCTTCCCCGATAAAGCATCTGCACTGAGTAACAACTCATACTCAGAAATACAACCAGAGGTGTTCCTGGGGTTATTCTGCATCACACCCATGAAACCACACGGGATTTAAGCAGCAGCTCTGGTGCCTGCCCAAACTGGAGAAGGGCACACTCTGCCCTAATGGACGCACCAATACGTGGGAAAGCCTCTGTTCCCGGGACCTCTGCACGACAGGGACCTGCAGCATAAACCCCAGGGGACAAAACAAACTTAGCAAAGGAAAAAAAAAAATCTTGAAAAACTGGAATAAGAAAAAGTATGAAAGCAAAAAAAATCACCTGTGGCACTTCTGAGCCCTTCATTCCCCAGTCCTCACCCTCAACAGCATCTCCAAGGCAGTGGCCGGTCCCAGCCTTCCCACATCCACCAGTGCTCTGACAGGAGCAAGTACTGCCATCCCCAAATTAATCTCGTGGAGTTAATTATTTTGGCAGTCTACTGCAGCCTTCCTGAGGAACATCTGGAAGCTTCTGCCTTAGCAACAACTGCATGAAATTTTGCACGACAAAATCCAGGTACTTCTCTGGCCCTGGGGCTTTCTCCTGCTCTTTGCTGAATGCGCAACGGCTCAAAGATCACAAGGGTTCAGAAATCTAAATATAGAGATTATGTGACCCTATTACAAAACTGTGCTACACAATAAAAATAGACTCAAAAGGGGTTTTTAAACAGCATTTATGCTAAAAATTACTTCTTTCTTGGAGACTCTGAAATACCAGCAAACCAAAAGTGACCTGCATCTTGCATTGGTTGTATTTTATTCATGAGGGGCAGAGCACTTGAGAGAAGCAATGGAGCAGCGTCAGAAACACAGATCTGAGCCTTGCTTTATTGCTGTGCTTGATGACAGATATGCAGATGGGTTTGTAGCTGAGCAGAAAGCTGCCTCTACATATGTTGGGACAAGATTTCTCCAGCTGACCTGGTGCACCACAGTATTCAAGTGCTCAGTAATCTTTATCCATGATAGATCTGTAGAGCAGGAAGGTACCACTAGCCCTGTTCAGAAGATTGAGGCTCATTTTAGCTAATGTTTGCTCAAAAGAGTTAATGTTCGAGACTTCTGAAGCAAAATTATTGTCTAAATAATATATATGGTCTGCAGAGGATGAGGGCTACAGCGTATAGAAGCATTGTCCTCACCTGCAGATCACTCTTCACATCCTTCCTCAACATAAAGAGTATCTTGGCATCATTGGGCCAACATGCAGATTTGGAAGCTGAGGGAGCTTCTACCCAAGGAATAAGAAGCAGTACTGGGAGGAGGTGAACACATTCCACCCAGCTTGGCCTGAGCTCTGACAGTGCACCTGGAAAAATGGATGCTTCTTACGCCATCCAAAACTGACCTCACCGTAATACTCCACAGAATATTTCTTCAGCCAGGTTTCCCAAGGGAACAAAGCCTACATGATCACCATGTACTTTCTGCACCCAGCCCCACCTGCATCTTTTGAATCCTTTGGATTAATGGGAGCAGAGAGTTCCCAAAGACACGAGTTCTCACGGCATTAACTCTGGGGCTTGCCCCACTGGCGGCCTCCAAACCCATTGGCTCAGCTGCCTCCCAGAGCCAGCTGGCTGCAGCAGCTCCAGGCTGAGCCCGGCACAGCCTCCTGCCAGGAGGGAGCCCAGCATGGCCCAAGGGCATGGAGGCAGCTCAGGCACTTCCACGGACCTCAGCGCTGGAGAACCTGGAGAAACAACCCGTGCTGCAGAGGGGAAGGGTGGAGGAGGGAGAGGAACAGATTATAGATCGGTTCTGATAAACTCAAGCCTTTAATGATCTACCCACACACTCCAGTTCGATCTGGCATTGACAAATTGAAGCTTTTAATGATGTGCCCACACATTCGAGTTGGCCACTCCTCTTCTACAACTTCCACAAAAATAGCATGCTAGGTTAAAGACACAGAAACTCTAATACTGCTGCAACATGAGCAGAACTCTTGATCACTGTTTGGCAAAAGATTTTTTCACAAGGCCTCCAATACAGCCCTCTAACACAGATCTTCTGCGCTGCCCTGCTCCCATACGGATTCTTCGAAGGCTACAGCTCAATAAGGGGCAATGAGATGCAGCAGCTTGAGCATAACTGAAGTACAAAGTCAATCAAACCTTGAAACAGGAGTCTGGGCTTCATTAATTCCAGCAATCACAACGTTTTTATTATCACTGTATTAATCAGAATAGGAAACTTATTAATCTGCCCCCAACAAAAATTAATCTTCGTAATATTGAACAGATTTGAAAGACAAGTTTTAATATTTCACTATTTAAATCTCAAAGGCAGAGGCACACAGCTCAGGCAATCTGGCAGATCACTGTGGACTTCATCTCATCAGCATGGGATTCCTCACCTTTCCCCCCTCTGTGCACCTCCACCCTGGGGTCCAGCTGCTCCTGGGGCTCTTGAATAAACCCAGAGCATCATTTCCTACATCAGGCTGCAAAACTGGCATCAGTCCCTGACGCGCTGAAGACTTGTCAAGAGTTTACATGGCAAAGGAATAGCAGCACATCCAGCAGTGCCAGGGTAGCACAGGCTGGAAGTGCCACCCACGCCAAGGGCTGCCCGGGTACCAGGGGGCTCTGCAAAGAGCAGGACACACCTGACAGGCAGCAGATGCATCCCTGTGTGCACAGGGGCATGAGAAGAGGTGCAGTGGGAGAAAACAGCAAGTGGCTGCAAAACAAGAAAGTATCTGAAACTCCTGCGCTCCACCGGAGCAAGTCAGGGATTGCTACATTGATCTGGCCAGGTTACCTGCACCAGCCCCCCAAAGCTGCAAAACATCCCCCTGACACCACATGGGGCATCAGAACAGAGCCCAGTTTAAAGGACAAAACAGGTGGCAGAGAGAAAGTCCTTATAAAATGATGGCAAGGAGTGGGACAAGTCAGAAAAGGGCTGAGGAAATAAAGACGCGTGACAAATGTGACTGAAAAAGGTGCAGAACCATCCAGAACATCTCCACATCCCTATGCCCTGCCTGGAGAGGGCGACATGGAAGAGCACATGGCTGCAGCTCCTTTTGCTGCTCTTCCATCATCATCCTGCTATAGCAATCACTGAAGAACAGGTTATTTTGGTACTTGGCCACATTTTCATTAAAGCAGCTTTCCCCAGCACATGAATACACACACACATGCATCGACACACACCTCGGGACTGTATCTGGCACAGTCCAAATCTGATCAAAGGCAGAACTTCAATCATCTCACGCACGACTCATGTCAGGCTGTTTACTGACTGCACTGAACTACAGAACCCTGTTTTAACTAATGATTTCTCAAAGCCATGTTGCACAAAAGAAAACAGGTTCAACTTGTACATCAGTGCCTAAGAGACTGCTCCAAAACAGACAACTGTATGAAAAGTTGTGCCCATGTATACATATATACAAAACTGTTTTTAAGTGACTGTTTTAAATTAGAATAAATCTGTGTTCCACCAATTAAGCTTTGAATGCATGGCTGATATCGCTCGCTATTTTAAACAAGCGGCATAATAAACGCAAAAATTCAAATATTTTAGAGAAAATACTTGGAGAGTTGAGACATTAATTTTGCCATATACAATCTGTTTCACAGGGATTTAAAAAGCGTTATTGCCACCCTGGGTACATTGGAATAAAGATGAAACACCATCCTTTCCTATTTACATATTAAAAAAATACGTGCCTTCTCGGTACAGATTACACGGCTTGCTGATACATGACTCTGTTAAAAACAATACAGCCTGTCTAGAAAATCCAAAGCCCCACACTAGATGTGTCCTTGCACTCTAACAGGTTCTGAATGGAAATTAAATGTACTGCTGGCTTGTTTATCCTCCCCTCTGGCGAGTGCCCTGGGGGAGTGAGTCCGGAGCAGCTCCCCAGGGCTCTGCCTAAACATGGGGCTGTCTACCAGCCACCAGAACCAGCAGCAAAATAAAGGGAGTAAGACAGCAAAGCCCTGGGATCTCAGGATGTCCATATCCGGGGTGGGGGGGAAAGAGAAAAAAAGCAAGCAAGCAAGCAAGAAAGAAAGAAACAAAAAAAACCCACACCAAAACCCAACCAAAATATATCCAACCTCCAAAAAAACTCCTAACATCCTTACTCTTATTTCTACCTATTTTGATTGCAGCTTGACATGCTCACCAATTTCCTAAAATATTTCAATAATTTTTTTTCCAGAATAAATAACCTTTTTCCTTCCCCCCCCCCTTTTTTCCTCTTTTTTCCCCCCTTTTAAATGAACTGCATTAGAAACACATGTCCAAAGCATCCCTAAAAAGACCACAAAGTCTGCTTGCAAGGGGAACCTCACTGCGTCGAGTGGTAACATTTGTTCCCCCCTTTCAGCTGGGATCCACCTCAACTTTTTGATGTTGGCTGGAGCTTTTATTTGCAAATAGAGCAGAGCTGCCTGGGATGGAGGGCTCCTCCGGAGCATGCCATGTGGCCTGCACAGATGTTCCTTTTATTCCTGTGTCCCACAAGGCTCCGTGGCTCGCTGGTGTTAAACAGATTACGCAAGTAGAACACTTGATTTTGCATGTCCCCCTTTTTTTCCAACAGTTGTCTAATTTACTCAACTCATTCTGCCCCCTCCTTGTCCCTCACAATCACTATAGAAAACACAGAAAAATGCAGCTGAAGCAAGGAAGTTTCTCCTCCTGGAGCAGAATTCACAGGAATGCTCAGCATCCGCAAACAAGGCAAAAATGCAGAACAAAATTTATTGGGACAGTAAAGTAACCAGCTTATTAGTCAGGTTGTGCTAAAAAAACTTCATTATATCCCAGCTGCACCAGTTCCTACAAGTATCATAATCTCTCACCCTTATTTATATGTCCAAATGAGAAGTGAACTTTTTAAAAAATAAAAAAAGAAAATTAAAAAAAAAAAAAGTCTAACACCAATTATGGGTGCTAATCATTTGAAAATCCTTGAAAATCTGGCCTTCAACTCGGTCACAAAGAAGGGGCTTAATTTCCCGGCTGTCAGGCATCCTAATCAACAACTGAAGTCAATGGGATCTACACAGCACTTTATTAAAAAAAAAACCAAAAAAAAAAACCAAAAAAAACCAAAAAACAACAGAGCCTAAGAGGCCCATTAAGGAACTTCAGCTACAGGGAGAGAACCTCACTGCAGAACACAGCAGCAATACACAGCTTTGTGCACCAGCCACTTTGCTCTCATGCTTAATTTGATTAATCATTTTGGTATTATCCCCAATTAGAAAAGTGTCTAGTGGGGGGAAAAAAATAAAAATCGTTTAAGCCTAAGGAAGGGCAGCTACTGAACATGCAACTACTTGGGACCTCTGGCATTTGCCAAGGATACAAAATTGAAGCTAAAAATTGCGGGCAAATACAAAGGCATTGGTGTTTCATCCCGACTGCGGATTATGAATTTTTTCTTTTTTTAATAAACTGAAACCGAATTCCAGATGTTGAAAGCTGGGAAGTAAAAACTGCTTTAGCTGTAAAAACACGGAAAGGTGACACAAAAAATTCTGCTGAAATATAATGAATCTTAGGGATGAAAGCGAAGCCTGTGCACCCCCTCACCAGGAGCGGGATTTTTGCACTCTGTGTGCCAAGCCAGGTAGTGGCACAGGGGTTTATCTTGAGTTTCCTTTTAATGATGGACACAGTAGAGCAGGAATCGCTGGGAACTCCTGCAGCAGAAAGGGGAACAAACCTCCCCTGCATTTCTGCTCTGTGGAAGTTGTGAACGGAGCCCACGGGACCTCCCAGCACCCAGACCTGGCTCCTTGCAATGGGTGGTACCTGGCAACTCCACCTGTGCAGCAACACCAGGGCAGGGATCACCTGAGGATGGACACAAACCAGGACATCCCAAAAACACGCACAAACCCTCCTTTTCTTCCACCAGAGTCCAAATCACTCCCTGGCACAGCAAAGCCACATCTGAGGTGCCGTAGTCCCTTCAGCATGCAGATATAATCCAAATTTGGGCCTGCACGACTGGTTCTCGGTTTATTTTATGGGTTTGATCACCACCAACACTCAGGGATTCTGAAAGCAGAATTCAAGGCAGTAATTTGAGATCACTGGTTTCGCCTCTGTTTGTTTCCATCACGGCATCCACAACGGTACAGATGAACACAGAACATCCAGAGTATCCCACAGCATCCCACAAACTCCTTCCCAGAAGTGACTGAGTCTCACCCTCAAATTCAGGAACAGCAGCAAATGTTTGGATTCTGATAAGAAGGCGAATATTCATCAGCATACTTCACTAGTGATGCAGTCACAACTTGCAAACTTAGTCACAGAAATATGACTGAACTTGTCTGCTACCACACAACAAAGTACCGTCTAGTGGTTAAAATCGGAGGACATGATTCAGGAATGCAAGCCTTTTCAAAGAAGAACTAAAACACATGATTAAGTGCTGTTGAAGTCAATAGGCTGATTCAGAGACCAACTTCTGGAGCAATGGATAATACTCCCCACATTGCCATATGGCTCTCAGTCAAACTTCCTAGAAGCATTTGCTAATACCGGGTTCCACCACAGCTTTTGGGAGGCCTGCTTTTCTTTTGCCCTTTTTTTTTCCCCTCCCCTCTTTCTTTTTTTAAACCTATGTCTGGGATAATTTTCACCCACTCTGAAGATCCTCCAGGCTCTCACTGACTGAGAGAGAATGTGCAGCCGTGATTACTGCAGGGTGGTACAGATTCATGCAGTAACTAATAGTCTCAAATGCAAAGTTATCTCTATATATAAAGGAATGCAAGAACGTATTATATAAATATATGCTATATAAAATAATAAATGCAAATCTGTTATAATCCAAAGGCACTTTTTGTGGTGTTTAGTGAAAGGCACGCAAGCCTGTTACAGTGATGGAATCCAGGACAAGCATCTTGGCCAGCCGAGGGATCTTTGCAAACAATCCCAATCCCACCTCAGAACTCCCGAACCTGCTTCCTTTACGACTTGCAAATATTTCACTTCTCCTGCCAGCTCCCCATTTGCTGCTACACTAAAATGTTCTGTGTCAGGTTTGCTATTCTGCTGCTCTGTATTGTGCACAGGCAGCAGCCCCTTGTCACAGCTTCCTGCAGAGCGGTCACAAGAGCACGGCCACCACGTCCGATCCCTCGGGCAGCACTGCCGCCCCACGCCAAGCAAATCCCATCCAGAGGGTCACCCTATTTCCTGGGAATGCCATCCAACAGCATCTCCTGCTTCCCAGCCTTGCCCAGTCCTGCCAACACAAACACGCAGCAAACCAAACCTTTCAGCAGCATAAATGGCTACCCAGCAGTGCTCCAGTTAACCTTTACAGCAATTCGGTTACAGTCTGTATTTTTATTTATGGGATGGGAAATGAAAGGGGAGACCACTGGCAGAGCCACCCACTGACTTTCATGCCCTCCCCCATGCACACAACTGAAACAATCCACTAATTTTGCACGTTTCCTAATCCTCGAAAAGGTTGAAAACTTACTCGTTACGTTTCGTCACGGAAAAGAAGAAAGAAAACAAAAGCCCAAGGAATTCTTGCTGGCTTTTTGAAACACTTCACAGATAAGGCGTAACATCATTTTTAAGCAGTTTGAAAACACCCTGTTACTGCCTACAATTAAATAAATGTAATCACAGCCTAAGCTGGCCCTCCCGGCCATCTGTCTTTAAGGCAATGGGGAAAGAAGAGGCACTACAACGTGCAGTACTTTTTCTGGCTTTTAAAGTGTTTCTCCTTATTCAATATCTAAATTAAATCAAATGGAGTATACTAAGTAAGCCCATAAGACACAGCGCATGATGCAAGAGTCTTAAAATCCTTATCTACTGAGCACTCCAGCTTAAAGGCTGATGTTTTATGTTCCCCTGCAGCGCACGGGGATCCTGCTGGCTTGGCCAGACTAGGAAAATAAAACTTCGAATGACCAAATGCAACTGCAACTTGAAAAGTAGGAACCAAACCAGACACAACAAACCACAGGGCAGCCGCCCCAGCCCGGCCTGGGCTCATCCAGCACTGCCATTCCCTCCCGGTGGCGGCTGCCTTCACCTTCCCGAGGCTGCTGATAAGATGCTCGGGAGCCCAAGTCCATGAGTGGGGCCCTCAATCACAAGGTTTTTAGCCCAGGATGCTCAGGGTGAGGAAGGCAGAAAGCCTGCGTGCGCTGGCAGAGGCACAGATGCGCGGAGCTGTGCAAATCTGCTGAATTCCAAAGTTATGAATTCCCGGAGTTTAAGGGATTCTGAAAACGCCCGTGAGCCAAAATCTGCAGTCCTGTCTGGATGCTCTCCCCGCAGGTCCTGGGGCAGGAGAACCCACCCACCCCACCACGCACCCACAGGCACCGTGGACAGGGTATTATGGGGCATTTGGGGTCATTTTCTACCCTGCAGGTGGCTCACAGGACAGTCATTCCCTGATGGTGTTTCATCTTTATTTCAATGTACCCAGGGTGGCAATAACGCTTTTTAAATCTCTGTGGAACAGATTGTATATGGCAAAATTAATGTCTAAATTAATGTCTCAATTCTCCAAGTATTTTCTCTAAAATATTTGAGTTTTTGCGTTTATTACGCTGCTTGTTTAAAATAGCGAGTGGTATCGGCTGTACGTTCAAAGCTTAATTGGTAGAACACAGACTTATTCTAATTTAAAACAGTCACTTACAATCAGTTTCGTATACATGGGCACAACTTTTTCTGACCTCACCGATCCTGGGAAAGAAATGGGTGTTCCTCCAGGCTCATGCATCTGAATCTACCTCCCGTGGCAGAAGCAGGGAGCACCAAGAACTGCAGGGCCTATAAATACCAACTTCCAGCAACACGCAAATAAAACCAGAGTTCAAGTCAAACTCCACCATCTAGCCTCCAAGTTTATATATGTTTCTCTCTTGAATATATGTAATCAAAGCATAACTACACATGAAACACCATTTCACATGTTTTATTAAAGGGACATTTACCGCAAGTAAGGGTTAAGCAGGTCAAATATTAAAATGGGAATAAAACTATAGCTGATAACAATGGCATAAATTACTACTAGTAATTAATTAAGTCCAGGTGTATTCTCAGACTCTTATTCTAAGACTGAGGCTTTTTCACAAAATTTGAGTTACTAAATAATTTCCTTAAGTCCTTAGTTCTACCAGATCAATCACCTAAGCTTTTGTTATTAACTCATCGGCCCTACATTTGGCACACCTGCCCACACAAACAAACCACACATTGTACCTTACTTCCTCCATAGAAAAGCTCTGTAATTTCCACCACATCTACTAAGTACATTTGGAGGTCAAATTTCAGATCTCTTCATTTGGGCTTCCCTCCCCCCTTGTTACATTTCAACGTGTGAGCACCAGAAAACGTTTTCAAAAATGGGGGGGGGGGGAACACAACACTTTTTGAATAGAAAAAAAATGCAAAAATCACATTTCCTCTGGACCAGACATCACAGCTTGAAAAGGAAGAAAGGGAGAGAAAAAGAGCACGCCAGTTCATGCTGCAGAGCAGCCACTGGGCTGGAGCTGTGATGACGGCACAGGGACATCCTTAAATCCAGCGAGCACTCCAATAGTGCAAAGCAAAGCACTGCTGCCTGTGCAGCTGATCCAGAGGCATCCCAGCCCTATGGACAGAATGCATCTATTTGTGATGAAAAGGTAAGGTGAATTTTAAATCGTGGTGATTGTTTTTTAAATCTTCTAAAATCAACGGGAACTCGGCGCACAGCTCTCCAGAAGCACTTGGAAAAACTGAGTTCACAGCACCGAGGGCACAGGGGGGGAAGCCTGGCCATAGCCAACATCCTTTGGCATGAGGCGATTGCCTGACATCACCAGAAAGGATCAAACCACGCTCTGAGAAGTTCCTTAGAGACACAATATGAAAAAACCAAGTAATATTAAAGTAATAGTGACTGATTCACACTAATAAGGGCTAAGGAGGACAGAGAGGGAGGGGAGAAAAAAAGAAAAAAAGAAAGAGACACCAGCGTACAGCAATAGTAGAAAAAAAAAAATTTAATTTCAGAGCCCAAATCAATGTAATTTTTAAAAAATTAAAACCACTACAAGCCCACCCAAAGCAGCAAGAAGCCATTTTTACCATTTTAATCAAATACAAAGGTGATATGCTAAGTTAAAGGATCAAGACAAAATAAGGTATGTGGGACAGCAACCTGAATGCCAAGCTTTACTCATGTGAATTCAGTTATAAATGCTCGGAAAATGTGATTCCCTAACTTAGAAATAGCAGCTGTAGCATTCAAAGGTAGTACTCCAGTAATTACTGGAATGCTTCCTGAAAAACTAGACAGAAGCTAACATCTTACTTACATTAAATACACATTCACCACAAATTAAAAGAGCCACAGAAAAGAAAAAAAAAGAACAAAAAATAACAAAACCAGAAAACAATCAGGCGAGCAGATGTTCAAAATAAGAAAGGGGAAAAAAATGACAAGAGAGGGCCAGATGCTCATTTCTGGTGGCAGTGCAACAAAGGTACCCCACACCACCAGCCTCCCCAAGTCACCAGAGCTCAACAGCCAAAGGGAGTCAGATTATCACCTCTACATCTGTAAGTGGTAATTTCATCCCAGATACTGCAATAACACACTGCCTTAAAATCGCAGAAATGCTGCCTAGTCATCTGAGACAGGAGTAAAACAAGCAGCAACACCAAGTGGAGTTGTCTACTACTGCCTGAGGGACTCCAGGGTTTAGCAGCCAGGCTGGCATAAGGATTGTATTATCGAGGAGTGCCCTGCACTGCTTTATTAAGTGCCACTGAAGTGTCTATTGCATTCAGTGCCTGGGAAATACTGTGGGAAACGCCAACCACCAACCACCAAACTACAAATTAAGCTACTTGACCAATCCGCGCTCATCATCAGCTGCTGATCCTGGAAATAAACCGCTCTGGAAGCAAGGGGCCGGTGACGTTAGCGGAGACGGGGGAGAGAAGCTCTCTGCAGCCAACAGAAAGCCTCAGGACACGCTGGTAGGAGCAGCGAGTCCACACCCAGGCTTTGGAAGGAGGTACCCGAGGAGAAGTTATCTGCAAAATGTGCATCACACTCTCCTGGTTCTCTTCACACCTCCCCCTTCGCATCCCCACTCCCATGCACCTTCACGTCTATTCCCACACTTCTCTCGCTACCCACATCCTGAACATATTTATGTTGTAAACATCCATTTGGAACCACTCAGTGAGCCTGTGGCACACAGAAGGATGCTGCTCTGAGCTTCAGGAGGCAGCCGGCTCACCATGACCCCTCTCTCCCTTCCCAGGAGGGGGAAGAATTACTTGGCCCTCACACTTATCTTTTATCCGCTCAGGATCCAGATTATTGCCTAATAAAACTTCATGGCAAAGCTATGAAAAATTAAAGGGATATCTCCCTTCCTACATAATGATTTGTCACAAGCCAGACCTAAATCAGGATTGATAAGGTTCATGGTGCCTTCCTTCTTTTTTTTCTTTTCATTTTTTT